>CAEGAE010052852.1:0-51828 GCA_903067095.1 Girardinus metallicus | reverse complement strand
GGCTTCCTCCCACAGTCCAAAAACATGACTGTCAGGTTAATTGGCCTCTCCAAATTGTCCCTAGGTGTGAGTGTGTGTGTGCATGGTTGTCTGGGTAAATGACGAAGACTAGGTCTGCTTGCACTAGCTCTAAATCCAGCCAAAAAGCAACAAGTGACGTCGTTAAGCCTTTTTAATTTGAACTGGAGCGCGTTCTGGTAAAGTTAGCCTTCCTGCACGCTCTCCAGTACAGAGCGGACCTGACCGGTCATCAACCCAGCATGCATTGCGCAGGTGAAAAAACGGCGACTTCCAAGGGTGAAAATAACAATGAAAGATCTAAAATATTGAAGTAAACATGAGTTTTTCATATCACAAGCAGCAACTATTAAGTTAATAGGCTAACATGTTCAACTTCACATCTTAGTGTGAAGCTAACATGTTCAGCTTCACACATTCTTTTACAGTTCTTCTCAAGCTCCGTCAGGTCGTATGAAACATCGCAGATCTCTCCAGCGATGTTCACTTACAAGAGCACTGAATTTGGAAGACCTTACATTTGATATTAATTTAAAAAAAATCTAAATCAATTTAGAAAGTCAAGTACGAAAAGAAAACAGCATGAAAGAGAAATAATATAAATTCAAACAAGAAGAATCTACAAGAAATGGTCCGCCTCCCTCCATCCCACTTTCCCAAACAGTGAGAATGAAAACCTCGCACACTGAGGTAGCCGGGTCGCACGGGCCTTAGAAACGCCAAACCAGCTTTGCTCAGATGCTACTCGACCCACTGACATTCAGCAAATGGTAAAATACACCAACGATCACAAACAAAAAGCACATAACAGTGTCACTGATTTCCAGATGTTCTATGTCCAGTTAAAGTTTCTGCCAAAACCCTCTGCAGTCCACAAGAGGAGAACGTCTTGGGTGACCTGCAGACATATTGGACATAAGAAGTCACACCTCACTCCAGCAAATCACAGCCGGTTCTCAATACCATCAAAAGCCTACTGCTGCTTTATCACTTCTGTCAATGTAGATCGACTTATCCTCATGGAAGAGGGGAAGCTGCTGGCAGGCTGATCAAGTTCAATTCAAATTTAATAATACTTTATTGGTCCCAAAGGGAAATTAAATTAAACTGCATATCGATGATTTTAACTCCAAGTGCCTCATCCTCTGCCTGAATCCTGGCTTTGGGGGAGGCGCCTCCATCTTCCACATCCTTAATTCGGTCAATAAGATTTGATAAAGAGGCAAGTTCTGCTTCTAAGTCATTAAATCTATCGATCGTTGTGTTCTGTCAATCAGTCTCCTCTGGAGCTACAAGTGACGACTTTTTGTTATCGACCTTTGGTTTTGTCTTCCTAGACATTAAAACAGAGAGAACTGGGATGCATGTGAAATGACAATACAAAGCAGAATTGCTCTTAAGTGTTGAGGAAGCTGAAAAAACACATCTAATCCACTTTGTTCTCACTAGCAGCTGCAGCTTCAGATGTCCGATTGACCTCTTAGGCAGAACTGTGAAGACACTATTGCGGTTGTAGGAGGCCAACTTTGTAACTGTCTTGATGTGTCTCTGAAGATTCAGGTCTGAGATCATCACTGCGTCCAGATTTGGGTCCTGGTCAGACGCGACCATCCAAAAATAATAACTTCAGTTTTGTTTCTGGTCAGCTGAAGAAAGTTATGGCAACTCAGCATTTGGATACATAGTCACCTAGTGACATTCTGAGGTAGAGCGTCACTGCTACGCTTCATCTGTGTAACTATGGTAACAAATTTCATGACTTCTTATAACCTGAGCTAAGGGGGGTAGTACTGAATCAGAGAACAATGAATATCATGACGTACCACACTTTTTCCCTCCACTTCACTATTATGCACTTTGCGTTTGTCTATCACAGAAAATCAAAATAAAATCCAGAAGCTTGTTGTTGAAATGAGACAAAAACGTGAAAGTGTTAAAGAGGACATGAATACTTTCGCGAGGCACAATCCATAAAAGGGAATCTGGTACATGTCGATATTTAAAACATCTCCGTCTGTTTCTGCTTGTAGCCGGTTTCATCCTTCAAGCTGTACACACCGTCTGCTCCCAGCCGCCTGACAGCGGCGTGGAGCCAACATTTCTTTGCACAGGACAGTAAACACTCATTAAACCCGCCTTTGCTTCTGTACACAAACATCTGCTGCTTGTTGCCGTGGTGATGCTCTGAACACGCCGTAGATGCTACGCGACGGGCATCCTTCAGAGCGATACGTCTTTCGAACACCCTGCCTCACTGCCGCTCGGTTTGCTGTGTAGCCGGCGAGGCTCCAGTCCAGATGTTCCTCTGAAGAACAGCTGGATTTCTTTGACTGATGACATCAGCGTGTCTGCTGCCTCTGTTCGTCATTCGGGCTTTTTGTCCTTTGAATTCAAAGCCTCGGTTTGTTCAGTGAATTTATGCAGCCACTCTGAGAGCCGTCTGCTAAGAGCAGTAGGTCTATTCATTTTTTCCATCTGGACACCTTGTTGTTGTGACAGGCTGTCAGGATACTTTCTCTCTCTCTCTGGCTTAAATGCTGATGGTACTGATTTGGTGTCAGAAGTGGTGCCAGCTCAACACCGAGCCTTCGGGCTGCGGGCGGCTTTAATGAGCTCCCCTGAGTGGCTGATGGAGATGCACACCTCCCCACCCACCATCCCCCATCGACATCTTTGACTATTCCCAACTTTAACTGGAGGGAGAAGAAAAGGGGGGCGAAAAAAATTACAGGAGGAATTGATTTAGATGAAAGTGACCAAGAATAAAAAGGCATATTTTGCTCCCTCGGCTGCGAACAAGCCTTGTTATTACCGCTATCACAGGCGGAGCATGTGGAGCATCTGGGATAAGCTCCACATGAGAGGTGTGCTGCTTTCAGAAGATGGACGAGCGCATTATGCCTGCCGCTCTTCCTGGACTGTTTTAATCAGGCAGCTGGAGTTCATTGGGCCTGTTCACTGGGACAAGGCTGCCCTCTAGTGGCCAGTTTGCAACACAGCAGGAACAGCTGAGTTTATTATGTCGTCCATATCATTTTTGGTGTGTGATTACCAGAGTTGGGTAGAACATTTACTCAGTTACATTTACTTGAAAAATTTACTTTTAGGAGAATTTTTTTACTACTCTGCACTTTTTACTTTTACTTGATTCATTTTATTATTAAGTATTTCTACTCTTACATGAGTAAAATTTCTGGATTTTCTATCCACTGAATGAAGAACAAACATGTTTTAACCAACAATTCACCAGAGACAGACACACAGCTGCAGTTTTTGTTAAAGTTTCATAAGTGTTTTTATTGAAAGAAACTGATTTGGAATACTTTTGCCTGATTTTGTTATTTTTTGTTACTTATATAAATTAAGTCATGTTTGTCATTAAAATACCTAAATTTCCACTTAACTTCATATTTTGATCCATCTAATTATGCAACTTTTAATTATTAAATTATTGATAATGTGATAAGTTACTCAGTACTTGAGTAGACTTTTTACAAAATACTTTTTTTAATCTTGAGTAATTTCTTGGACAGCTACTTTTTACTTTTGCTTGAGTAAAAACATATTGCAGTGCTAATTTTACTCGAGTACAATTTTTGGGTACTCTGCCCACCTCTGGATCCCGTATAGTGACTTCTAGTGACGCTTTGGACAGCCAGCAGCTCCTTTCCTTGATGAGGGGGCTGGCAGCAGGGCCGGAGCACACACTGACACACACTGAGGGGAAATGCAGCAGCTCTTTCAGTGTGAAATATCCCAAAGTCTGCCCTTAACAACACGGTGTAAATCAGAGCGCCACTAAAGTACGTCAAGATGAGTTGCATTCATTTGTTGTTCCACACTTAAAAAATGCTTAAATTATTCAGATCAAAGTGAGCTCAACTAATGAACACACGCATGCACAACACTGGTACTCAAGATGTTGTCACTGACGCTTTTCGATGCAGCTGATAACACACATCAATCACACCTGTCTTGTTGGTCTCTTTGGGTAAAAAAAATCTGCACCCATATTGGGCCATTCTGTTGAATGTATGATTTGGTCTTCCATACATGAAAATCCCTAGCTTACAGTTCACCTGTTAAATGTTTACTGGTATGTACCCAGCCAGCACACACTAGAGTTTGGGCCCTGCATGGGATAAAAGAGGGCAGACCATATGGGACCCAAATGGGTTTGCCCATATAGGGTCACTGCCTACATGGGCCCTATATGGCAGTGCCCCTAAATGGGTTTGCCCATGTAGGGCCCATAGAGGGCCCATGTAGGCAGTGACCCTATATGGGCAAACCCATGTGGGCCATCATGGAAACCGCGGACCAACCCATTTGGGCCCCATATGGTCTGCCCTCTTTTTTCCCATGTGGGGCCCACCTAGGTGTGCTGTTTGGGGTAGATGTGAGTCTCTACTTGATAAAAGTCATTTCTGGTGCAAACAGACAGCTTCAGTCTTAAGGGACAGCTAGGAAATTGTGCTGACAGTACATGAAGTTTATGTTTTCATGCAGCCTTCGCAAATAAAGCCTCGGCGGACAGAAACAGAAGGGTCTGTGGTTCTTCACTTCAGCTCTCCGGTGAGGTCTGTTTGTGTAGTAAGCAGGGTTACCATCTTCCCCCTCTGCTGTGTGGTGCAGCAGCTGATCCTGTGCAGTGATGTCACAAGCTGCCCCGCTTTCAGAGGCTTACGGAGAAAAGGTTACAAGCTGCTTTATCCTCATTAGCATCATCGCGTTGACATGGCTGGTGTTGTCTTACTCTGCGTCCACTAGTCCATGCCTCTCTGTTTTCACTTCTGCAGAAGTAGCACCGGCAGCAGGGCCAGAACAGTTGGTGACGTCGTGAAGCCTGGAATGAAACCTTTTTCTGATAAAATGGCCTGGCAGTCACGAGGACCAATGCTATTCCTGTTGTACGCCTGGACACCAGTGAACTGCTTACAGGAGGCAGCATTGTTTCCTGTACTTTCATGAGCTGATAAAACTATACTACTTTTCTTATGATGTCATGTTTTTTTAGATCAGCAGCAATCACAGTTTTTGGAGCTGATTTTAGCTTTGGTGAGAACATACCAAATTTTGGCCGATTCTGATGTCTCTTTATTAACTCTAAAATAACTGGAATGCTAATTTTATATCCTTTGAACATTTTTGTAGCGTTGATGTTTTGAAGTAGAGCTGATGTCACACAAAAGAGAAATACAATGGTTTCGCTAAGATAAAATACAGAGTTCTCATTTTACCTATTTGTGTAATCCTACATGCCTTTCTCATGGTTGGACAACTTGTGTTACTCAATGAACTACCAATGGGTGTGGAACAATCATAGAAAAGACAGTCATGTTTAAGGAGCCTCTTTCATCTCTATGCTTCCTCTGACTTGAGTTTGAAAAAAGCCTCACTGATTCTAAAAATACTTAAATTTGCATTTTTTCTCCAGCAGTAAAAGCTTACACACCAAAGTGTGTTGTCAGTACGACCTGGTAGTTCTTAGAATGGAAAAATGAAAGTACTTTGTGAGTTTCTGACCAGTCGTTCACAAGTCAGCCAATCAACAGAGTGTGGACCAACAGCTGATTTCTCTGTTAATCTCCGTTCACGCTTACCTGCTTCAAAGAAGGCGGGGTCGCCAAGAAACGGTACCGCCCAAAAATCTTTTCAAGGCTGATTTTACTTTGTCAAAAGAGTCTTGGTGGAAATATGCTAGATGTATACCATTAACAACGCTTAGGAAACCATGTTACAGCTAGAAAGTCTGAAATTAGTGTTACATTCTTTAACATCTATAGCCAAAGTAACTAAGGGTCGAATGAGCTACATATGGCTTCAGAGCCTCATGTTGCGGACTTTGGTCTAAAGGTTTAAAAAAAAGATTTCTGAAATAATCAACATGGAAACATTTTAACATTATTGCCTTAGATTTCCTACAGCTTTACACCGACTACCTCAAAGAATCTTTCTTCCTTTCCTGAACTCCCTAATCTCAATATTGATTTCCATCGCGATGCAGATCTATGATGTTCTTAGCTCTAAGATTAGCAGATTTCTACAACATGAAGCTGTCAGATCATCACGTCATTGTGACGATCTGACAATGATCATCACGTTGCGATCTGTAACCTAGGCGTCTTGTGTTGTAGTCACGCGAGGCAGAAAGTCTGCACTTCCCAGAAAGCTTAACTCCCAGAGTCAGTAGATTCTCAGAGTGAGGATGAGCCAACAAAGCCATGCAGTCGGGTTACATCACTAACTATCAGCTCTGTTGTTCTCAAATGAAATGAGGCCGAGCTTATAAAACAATCATTTTAAAAGTGTGTATGTATGTTAACCTCTATTATAACACAAAAAAAAAGCAGTTTTCAAAAATATGACATGTTCATCTCAAAAATTAATTCTAGTAAGAGGATGCGTAAGGATGTTGATTTGATCTACAAAACTTGGTCATTTTGTCCAAAAAGTTTGTTTTTTTTATCTTCAGAGTAAATGAAAAACTAGCAATGCAAAGACCAGCTGTCTTTATAAAACCAGTATTTCCCCCGCCTCACCCCGTCCCCCAGTGCATTCCTGTTGTTTGCGGAAGCATCTGAGACAATCAAGCTCAGCAGAGAAGATGGACGTATTTTCCAGCAGGCAGAAAAGTAAAACTCACTAAAGCTCAGCTGTGTGTGTGAGTTTTTTTTATAAGCCAACACACAACTTAAGTTAAACAGGGACGCCACCTGTCAGAGGGAGCCATTAGAGGAAATCCCATTATCAGTAATCCTATAGGCTCAGTGGCAGGAGCCCAACAAGTGGGATCCACTCTTTCTCTCTCCCTCTCTCTTTCTCTTGCTCGCTCTCTACTATACATCTACAGTGTTAGGACAGATAAAGTTGCTGCTGTTACAGTTGCCGTGGTGACAGACCTGTTAGTGCCAGTGCTAGAGGGGGCGCGACCCCTGGCAGACTTCCTCCCTGTTGGATACAGGCGCTCACTCAGGATATTAATGCTACTCCATGCCAGCCGGGGTACACAGTAAGTCTTCGTCTGATGTGTGTGCTACTCTGGGTTTCACTCTTCTGTCTCTTGAGTTTGATCATTACTTGCTTGTCAGCTCGCTTTGGTTTCTAAGCTTTCAGAAAAGGGGAAAAAAGCCCTTTCTGCTGTTTGCAGAAAGATAATTTGGGTTGGAGGACAGACTGACGGAGGTCTAACGAGCTGCTCCTAAGAAGATTAGCAGGACCAGATAAGATTGATTCTTTTTTTTTTTTTTTTGGGAAGAATTCCCGTCGTTTTTTTTGTTTTCACAAGTCACAATCCGTGTTTCCAAAGAATCCACTGTGAGTGGAAAATGTTCCAGCCTAAGTCTAAGTTTTAAGCTCGTCTTATCCTCGAATGCTGCTGGTGCCAAAAAGCATTGTAAATACTCCCTCTATGTGTTTTCACCATAAAATAAGAGTTTCATGAATCTGAGGCTGTCTTAAAGAGTCTCTGAGTGTAAGTACACAGTACAGGTTTGATTGTACAAGTGTTTTAGACTGGGAAATGCATTGCAAAGTCATCAAAAAATGGCGACAGAGCCCTTTAGCATGGTGTTGACAGGAGAAGAAGATGCTAACTTTAGCATCATTAGCAGCTGGTAAATGTTTTGGATCTTGTGTGTCACTGACTGTCAACGTTTCTTTTATAAACCCTGATGTTGTGTTTGTTGGCACCACGAGACAGCATCCTACACTGTCTCTAGATATTTATAGAGTGGCATTTGTAGAATTGCTTTGTCCTATTATTAGATGCTAACTTTAGCATCGTTGTCAGTTTGATGCTAACCCCAATAATTCAGTGAAAGTGGGTCCTTATCAGAACCACTGAAAAGCCCATTACCCATTACTGCTAAAGAGCTGGGCTTGAGGTGGGCCGACACAAGATGGCTGCCACAGGAGACGCTCGCATGATAACAAACATGTCAGCAGCACACTGACACACATTCACATTTACACACTCTGGAGCTAAAACAGAAAGGTTAGAGAGGAACTCAGTGCTTCTCAACTAAAGGTTGGGAAATTGATGTGGTGTGACGTTTAATGTTGTCCTCTCTTACGTTCTGGAGCAAAAACAAGTCAATGGTTCAATATTTTTAGATCTTTTTCCTCGTAATGTCAAGCAAACCGTGCTTTTCGGTCTCTGGTTTTTAAAATTTGGACAGTTGAGCGACTACATTTTGAAGATTTGGACGAGTAATGTCTATGAAGATAAGGATAAAGTATTTTTTGTCTTAATGAAGCTGGTACACGTAAAGTTTGTCTTTTTTTTTTGTTTGTTTCTGATCCTCACGCACCAACCATTTCTACGCCACCGTGGTGTGCAAAAGTGTTCTCCCCTTTCCTGATTTCCTGTTCTGTTGCATGTTTGCCGCACATAAATGTCTGAAATATTTAAAGACAACACTGGTAAACATAAAATGAAATTTTTTTAAATGATGTTCATTAAAAATGGAGAAAAAAAAAAAAACAATCCAAACCTACAACGGCCCTGCGTGAAAAATATTTTAATAATTTATTGATTTTCCAGACAAGGTCATAAAAGTTCTGTGTACCAAAGCGTTTCACTGACGAGCTTTTAGCAGACCTGCTTGGTTTCCTCGGTGTGATCTACTGTGACGTCAAGGTGTCTGATTTTTGTTCATCCATCCAGACCAGAACCAGCCTTACTGAAAGAGAGGTGCGCAAAGAATTTCCTGCAATCAAATTTCACACGGCTCGTCTCCTTAATTACAGCAGATTCAACCGCCAGTCAGGGAGGAAAGGACTGAATCACAAATCCTGCAAGCAGGCCCGTTTCGGTGCTGTGTCACTCTCTGGGCGCAGAGACAGAATCGTGACCTTGCAGCGCTGCCAGCAAGCAGCAAGGACTCTCCAGTCTGCATCTGGCTGGACACACACACGTCCTATGGGAGGGAGGGAGAGAGAGAGTTAGGGGTGGGTGTTAAGCTGAGAGAGAGACACAGAGAGAGAGAGACCTGGTGTGGACAGTTGAGTTGCTGATGGGGGTAGAGGAGCTGCCTCCCTCTCTGTAGCTGCTGCCTCCCGTCCCTCCTGGAATCCGCTCCCCTCGCCCTCTTCCTCTGAAGGTAGGGCTGCTCCTTCCACCCTTCACGCTTCTGCTTCCATCCCGTTTCAGCCGTGTCATTCCTGCACATCTTCGGAGAACTTTGCACTCGAACACGTAGGAAGTGGAGAACGAGTGCGGCTTGTTTACTGCTGCCTGGTGTCTGGCAGCCCAACCCCCCCCCCATTCCCCTACCCCCTGCACCTCCTGTCCTGCAGGCGGTGTCATGGCAGCTGCCATTTGTGCCCTCAGCTTAGGATGAAGGGACAATAACAAGATTGTTGTTGTTGTTGTTGTCTCAACCCTGTGCAGAGGCTGTTACTCAGCCAGCGTGAGGCTGGCCGCATGCTGCCGTCGGTTCACGTCGCTCTATTTGCTGCATCCTGACTCGACTTTTTGCTGATGTCAGTACAACTGTGTGATGACTCCGTATTGATCCACCATTGGTCG
This sequence comes from Girardinus metallicus, assembly GCA_903067095.1. Lineage (NCBI taxonomy): Eukaryota > Metazoa > Chordata > Actinopteri > Cyprinodontiformes > Poeciliidae > Girardinus > Girardinus metallicus. Next base: position 42,278 of record CAEGAE010052852.1, on the reverse strand, counting down.
AACATGTTGGCCTAGAAATGTTGTCATTCTCCTATTCATTTATAAATTGCTGTTTGTGATGCACAGAAACTCATAGTTACTTCAAAAATGGTCTATCTTGTGTTATATTTTTCACCCATGAAGGTCGCCATTTTTATTTTTTATTTTTTTTTGATGACGCGGTTTGGTCCGTTATGTACCAGAATCTACTGAGTAAGCACAGGAAGGCTAACATTTAACATTACATGAGTTTATTTTGTTGTTGTTTTTTAATCGTATTGCATTTGGTGTAAATTTAGACAACGCCACTCTGCATCGCTCTTGACTGTGATTAGAAAAAAAAAAAAGAAATGTAAAAAAAAAAAGTGAGTCAACTTTGTAAGCTTGAACTGTAAATATGCAGCTGTGGTTTTTTTCAGCAAACCACAAGCCCCTCCCTCTGTCTCATGACAACCCATTAAATGCAAGCAATTATCAGATTCTTTTTTTCTTTTTTGTTGCAAAAAGCAGGTAATGTTGTCTCCCAGTACTAAACAGGAACCAAGGAAAACTTGCTCCACTGTTGTACTGATGCACTCTTCCACTCCAAACTGTAGGGGACAATGACACCCCATTCACTGTCTCCTAACCCCATCTAACCCCGCTCCTAACCCCGCTGTCTCCTAACTGTCTCCACTGTCTCCTAACTCCACTTGCTAAATCCTGACCTCTTCATGCCAATATTGCGTTCCTTTCATTTTTTACGCCACTAACTGTGACTACCAAAAATGACATTTTTCAACTCTTCTTAAGTAGGGTCAGGGTTAGGGCAATTTTAAAGAAACAGCCTTCAAAGATTGGAAACATTCGTTTCCTAGATCTCTGCCATATACGAGCTAACGTTTACATCATTATTGTTTATTTTGTAACAACAGACATGATGATTTAATTTTAAAGTTTGCATAAATACATACAGCTCTGGATAAAATGAAGAGCCCGCTGCACTGAACCCCATTGAAAACCTGGTGATTCCAACAAACACTGATTTCTGAACTCTTCCTGGGTGAAAACATCAATATTGCTGTTTCTGAATGAATAGGAACTTGTTTTCTTTGTGTTACTTGAGGTCTGGAAGCGCTGCATCTTTTTTCTCATTTTACGCAAATAAATACCAAATTTTGCTTGGAATTTAGGAGTTCCTCAGGAGCCAGGTTTGCTCCCCTGACCCTCTAATGCATCCAAGGTTAATAAATGAAACCTCTGGAGGTTTTGTGTCTACAAAAGAATCATTTAACCAACTTCCCCTTCTGTGTGACTGCCCTGTAATGGACTGTTTTTTTTAGATCAGGCTTCTGTCTGTGTGCCATGCAGATTATATGCCTTGTGTGTGCCCAACTTTGGCTCTCTGTGATCCTGGGAATAGTGTCAGCAAGTGCTGCCAAGGCCCCCTAACATGTGGCAATGGAAAGCCCAGAGGGATTGTCTTATTAGTACTGTACAGCAACTAACAAGAAGACTGGAGATGCAGTTTAACACGAGTCAAACACGAGTGTAATAGAACCTTTTCAGATAGAAAAAGGGAGTACATTTCTGCCAAAAAATTCAAAAAAACAAGAAAATTCTTGAGCTACAAAAGTCAAAAATTTGTTAGAATAAAAAATCAGAAATTGAGACTAATCTCTTTTTGTTTTTTAACAAATGTTTGACTTTACAAACTCATAAATTTTCAAATTTCTTTTTCTAGAAAACCTCTGAGATTAATCTCAAAATTTCAGTTTCTGCTAGCAAATTTTTTGTCTTTTCAAACTCACATATTTCATTGTTTTATAGAAAATCTCTGAGATTAATCTCAAAGTTTCACTTTTTTCTAGCAAATTTTCGACTTAACCAACTCAGATGTCCTTGTTTTTCTAGAAAATCTGAGATTCATCTCAAAATTTTGGGCAGAACTTTAGTGTTCCACACTCGGCCCTAATATGCCGTGGTAAAAATGCTGTAGTTTCACTTTACATCAGTATAAATGAATCAGCCTCTGGCTGCTGCAGGTTAGGAGGGTCAGTGCAGGTGAAAATCCTCCACATGTTGTTACAGGCGTAGCTAGAGCATAAAGCCTTAACAACCCGCTGGTTTAACTCAGAAAAAAACAGGCTTGACATTAAATAAGAAAATTAGAAAGAGAAATGAAAAGCAGTTCAGTTTCATATGTGAGGTAGAGAAGTATCATATCTCCATGGAAAGGAGATTTTTTTTTAAAACCTCTGACCAAGAGATCCCTCCAGTGAAAGTACAGTGCCTCACAAAATTGACACTCCTTAATCTATTTTACATTTTTTTCTGTTCCAGTATTAAGCTTTATTGGATTTTATTGGGATTTTAACGATGTGTTTAGACCTGGACAGTGTAACTCAAAAGGACCAACTAGAAGGAAAATGATGTACGAATTTCTTTTTTTCTTTTTTTTTTTTTTTAAAGAAAAATCAACATAAGATATTTGTGTATCTTATGTTTTGTGCTTTCTCAAAAAGCACAAAATAAAATCTACTGTATTTACTAGCCTTCAGAAGTCAATAAGTCGTTTTCATGTTTAGCCATGGTTGATATTACAGACTTTCAGAAAGATGCCAACATTTCTCCATCCAGTATGAGGTTGAAAACTCAATAACAAAAAACAAGAATACTATCTGACATCTCTGTCCTTATATGTTATTGTTTTAAACACCCTGGTGACACTAAACAAGGAAATTAGAAAGAGAAATGAAAATACACAGATTTGTGTCTCTTTCCTGCAGCAGCAACCTCTACACCGAAGAGAGTGTAGAGAGGGTGATCAGAAAAAGGTTGCATTGTTTCCTTTTTCGATTAGCCGCTCACCAGTCATAGCCAATCAACACGTAAATTGGTGACTTCAGACAGTGGCCGATTATTGATAATGAACTTTATTTATAAAGGGAAAAGCTTGACGGTGTTCAGCGCATTTCTGGCAACCTCACCCTGTTCTTAGTCAAACTGTTGTTTATGTGCCTGGTAAGTTTTATTAGTCCCAGTTTAGTCTCTTAGCATGAAAATAAGATGCCATGTTATTTTATTTATTTTCTTGTTTTATTTTTTTTTAATGTATCACAGAAGGAAAACATACACTGTAAAACATCACATTCACATTCCTTCCCACCCAACCTCCCCTCGCCATGTTCTTCTATGCGGACAAGTGAACTTGTAAGCAGACGCTGCGGGAGGCGCTGTTCCAGCCTGACGCTTAAGTTCATATCAGCCGTTCCAGTCAAGCCGTTCAGATGGTCTCGCTGCGCTCATCGCCTCCGGAGACGTGGCTATTTTTGTAGATCCCTCTAGTTAAAAACAGTCTGGCACGCCAGTTGTCGTCTTTGGAGAAAGGAAAACGGCATGTCAGCAGAGATAGCAGCGCTTCTGTACTGCTTGTAATCTTAAAGAACAACTTTCAAGGTTTGTAAGATAGAAGTTTTCCTGTTTTGAACCCTTGCTCATCTTATTTTCCTTAGAAAAAACTAATATCCACATCTGTCTATGTGACAGGGCGATAACGTTTGTCTGACTGAATCATTTTTCGTTGCTATGGACGGTTGCACAAACATCACAGTTCATCCCAGGGATACACACGACTAATCCTTTCAACCATGCTGAGTCTTGGCACACTGAAACATGGAGGAGGTTTGGTTAAAACCTTTTTATTTATAGAGTTTAATGACATACAGAAAATCCTTTGTCACCAGTTCCGTCACCATTAACATAACTATCAAACAGATGAAGCAAACGCTTTTATCTTCAGCATTCTCTGCCTTATGCCCTAAGGTTGTGTGACTTGCATGTTTGAACATTTGTGTGGATGCCCGTTCAAATTAGTCTTCTTTTAATGCCTTATGAGAAGCCACGTGTACATGAGACACATGTGTCCTATGGAGAGAAAGGCTCAGACATGACGGAAAAGCCTACCAGAGGTCAAATCTGAAAGAAAAGTGTTTACGGTGAGAAAAAATGCCTGCCAGGGACCAAGAAAAGGTCATCTTTCCCAGTTATAAGCCATGGTCCTGATACTTCTGGCTGTTTTCACAGGACAAGAGCTTGATAACTAGAGGATCCCATCCCATCTCTCGCTCTTTCTGCATTATTTGTTTATACTGCATTATACTTAAGGCCTCCGATGTATTTGAAACCCTTCAAATTTGTGGAACAACAGAACTTCAGCAGCCACACGACCCAGTTTCCTCAGGAGGAAGTTGCCTCCCTCTCCCTGTGAATGCCCCTCCTCAAAGGTCTGTGGGGGGAAGCCAGAGAGCAGAAGAATTGTGGAAATAGGGTTATAGGTTCCTTCTTAGGACCCGGCAGGCTCAGCCTAGCAAATGTCCATTTAGCCTAATGATGGACTAGCAAACACAGGGGGTGTGGATGTTTAGTTGGAGCTCCGAGAGCAGTATGTGGTAGCTGCACCCTGCCTCAAACAGGACCTGGTGCTCAGATAACTGGTGAGTGGCTGTGTTTTCACTCTTTGGTTTAACTCTGCTGTCATCTGATGTAAAGATGAATAAGTTACTTCAGCCGTCGGTTCTCTCAGTCCAGACAATGCTTCTGGATTTTCCAGTGGTCCAGTTCTGTACTCAGCCCCTAATCCCAGTTATTAGAGGCAGAACTTCTAAGCTTGCTGGATGTTCCTACATTGTGTGCATTTTTTTTCTCCTTTTGCTGCTCGGCTCTCACCCTCAGTGGCTCCGCCATGCTCATAGCAGCACTGTGTTTTGATTGGAAGCACTGCGACACTGTGGCCAATCATGTGAGATATGGGATCACACCATGATCTAAGAGCAGAGATGGGGACAGGCAGGAGAATCTGTTTGTCCTCTCAGTCAGTGGACAGGGGTGAGAAGGAGACTGTGTCAGAAAAACCCAAATGACTCTCACCCAAAACTGAAGCCTGAGCCTGAAATAAAAAAAAATAAATCTGAATTAGTTCTACATGTGAGTTTTGATTAGTTGGTATATTGTTCGTCTTACCATGTAAGCGGTAATGACTGTGGATTATGAGCTAGTTCTAGTTCTACATTATACCAAGAACATCCCTTTACTGTGGTGGGAAAACACCGCAATAAAAGATGGCTGAGAAAAAATGAGCCACTGTGTAGATTGACATGTTCACTAAATATGGGACTTTCACTGCTTCTGCTCCTCCTGTTTGTGCATTAGATGGGATTTCCTGGTTTTGATATTCATTTAATGAGGTTGGATGAAAGTCTGAGTTGGTCGGCTGCTCTGACCTTCGCTCTCGCTTCCCTCGGTGCAGTCTGAGAGAATTTGATCAGCGATGCAGTGATTCAACTCCTTTACAGTAAAAGTCTAGGCTCATTATTTTTGAATTGCAAAAGTAGCTTTTATGTTTTTAACTCCAAATTGGCTTAATATCAACTACACTTGCCTTCAGAGTGAATGAGGCTGACTATACGCTCACTAGCTAATGAGTACCTCGCTTACTGTGGTCAGGCTTTTATTGCTGGTCTTTTTTTGCATGTTGTGTTTTAGCAGTTTGAGCTTTTCTTTCAAAAAAACCTCACTTTAACAACACATTTGTGTTACTGTAATTGGTGACATGATTTAACTTTGACTCTTATTTTGACATGAAAACAATTATTAGGTGCCTACTGTTAAGAAGAAGAAATAAACGTGAGAAATTTCAAATGGCAAATGTTTTCTGAAGAACCTCTGAGGCCAGAAACAAAACTGCTTTTGTGCTCATATTACACACAGACCCTGTTTTCTGTTTAGGTGATTCCTAAAGGCAGTTGATGACACTAGCTTTTATTTTAGGGTATTGGAGTAAAAAGAAACTGAATACAAATGCAATGTTTCCTGATCCCATTGTTTTTCCTTCATCTCCTTCTGATTTTTCACGTTCTTTGAAGATGAAGAAATAAAATGTACATTCTGTTCCATCTGCTCTCCCACTACTGTGCCATCATAAAGACAACCTTCTAACGTGTTCAAATTAAATTCAAATTCAAAAATACTTTACTGATCCCAAAGAGAAATTAAATGTTGTTGTAACTCCTATTAACTCAAATTCTTCAAAGAGTTATTGTAGATGGCGATGACTGTTGGCAGGAAAAGATCTCCGGTAGTTCTTGAAATCCCATCTCTTTTCATTGGCTTTTGACCCAGCGTGACAGAGGTCCTTCTGATTGTCAAGTTGTTTCTTACTTATTTTTTGTGACCGTTTGATTTATTTTGATGTTTTTATGTTATGATTGTTCAGCACTTTGGTCAGTTTTTGCTGTTTTAGAAGTGCTTATAAATAAAGTTGGCTTGGCTTGTAATCTACATATGTTGCTACATGCACTCACTCTCCCAGTCACCAGAACATTGTTATTCACACGAAGAGTCTGTACGTTCTTTACAAAACTGTTGAAATACGGATTGTACGCATCCATGGGTTTCAGGCCACGAAGCTCCTCCATGTTGTACACACTCTTTGTGTTCACTAAGTAGTGAACTGTGTCATGCTAGATCGGAGGCAGCTCGTTCACATCGTCTGACATGTTTCCATTTTCCATCAAATACGGGTCACTCCCAACAGTAGCCATTTTGTTCATGTATCTTTCTCTCACACATTGATCAAGAGTGTCCATATATTTTCTTGTTGTTGATGTTGAAGCCATGGTTCATCTATGCTTTGCGATGCCCTTGCCTACTAAGATGGCGCAGATCACCTCCGGTTCAGACTTGTGGGAACTATGTATTGACTCTGTAAGAGACAGCTTGTTGTGAATAAAGCTAAACAAGCTGAGTTGGATGGGTTTCCTGATTTTTTTTCCCCCTCAGATAGTGAAACATCTAACCTATCTAAAGATACTATAGCCTCAGTGAACCACAGCAGCGTAAGGCATGAAGGGAGGTGAAATATGATGTGGTTAATATTTAGCTTTTTACATTCTGCTGCTTACCTAATCATCTGCTGTGGGAGTCCAGCATGTGTGTGGATGTTAGGATTCAGGATTCAGTGACTACACACACTTGAGTCACTTTGGTTTTGATTGATGCTAACACTGCAATAATTTGAGTGTTGTTGACATTTCTTTGGCTCTTGAGAACCTATGGTTTTGTTCTAATGAAGACTAGAACTTCAGCTGCATGGTCATTTAGGACCGCTTGCAAGGAGAGACTAAGATGATCATGAATTCATACACTTGCATGAATTTATAGTGCCAAAGTTCACTTCTCCATCAGTCATGTGTTCCTCGTTGGCACACTGAGCAGTCTTGGCCAGGGACCTGTCTGATCTGAATGTGTTTGTGTGTCGCAGTGTGGAAGGTGACGCCCCTGGCAGTGACGTGAGTGTATCTGTGGATCCCTGCATCATCTACGGTTGCAAGCCGGTGACTCACGGCGGCAGACCTGGCCTGGACTACCTGGACAGCCAGCTCTACGGACACATCTTTCTGCCGAGCCACGTGCGACCCCGCCGACCCAAGCTCCAGCACTCACAGTCCATCCTCCGCAAGCATGCAGAGGAAGAGGCCATCAAGCGCTCCCGCTCAATGTCAGAGAGCTATGAGCTCTCGTCGGACCTCCAGGACAAACAGGTGGGAGGGAGGGAATAGCTTGTTCATAAACTACCATGGCTGATGACGTACTGAGATAGGTGCCTGTCTAAAAAGCAGTCTAGAGGTGCTTGGCTTTTCTTGTCCACTTGTCATGTTTGCTTTAAAGTTAATTCTTGTGTGAAAATAAAGACCCTGAGCTCCACTTTAAATGTCCATCACACAATTCTTTCATTTTATCCTTAAATCTATCTGTTTGCTAACAAGTAATCAGTGTGGGCCCTGTTGACTTGGTCAGCAATGCCTTAAATGAGGAAAGATAGAAGGAAATGAGCAAGACTCTGCAGACCTCCTGTGACTTCAGTCATTTCATTTTCTGCTGCCTCTCATACTTAATTTTCTTCTTGTGCTCAGCCTCAAGTTATTGATTTAAATGTTCAGTTTTTCTAGTTAGGACTATTACATCACTGACTCTTCATTGCGCCATTTGCTTTTGTGTTTAACATGTAAATAGGTCAAACTTTACTAGACATTTTAAAATCATCGGCATTGTTAGACTGACCGAGTGAAACTATTGACATCCCCCGAACTTTTCCCCATTTTGTCCCATTTCAACCACAGTCTTCATTGTATTTTATTGGCATTATATGTGATATACAAGCACAATCTAGCATATCATTTTTAGTTGGAAGCAAAATGATACATAGGTTCCTCTTCCTGTAATCCTGCTAAATAAAGTCCAGAACAACAACCAGCCACCAGAAGACACCTGTAAATGCATGTTTTCGAGATGAAGGCTACTTTTACAGCTTCATGCTTTCAGCCAGTTTGACGAGAAGTTTGTATTTGCCTATTCTGTCTACACAATGGGGCAACTCAAGAACTACTTCCTTTCTTATTCTTAATAAACATGGACACATCTATCTACGTCCCCGACACCAAAATCCCGATGCCATAACTTTTAAAAACACTGCACTCTTGACTTGACTCAACTTTGGATTTTTATGCCTTTACTTGGGACTTTACTAGAGGTTTTGGTGGAAATGTTTGAAGACCTACTTGTGACTTTCAATACATTTACTCAGTCCCACCTTTGCTGCGTATTCACAGTTGACTAAAATTGCCAGTGGAGTGAGACTACAGCTGACTGACCACTTTTCTTTTTCTGTTTGCAGGTGGAGATGCTAGAACGCAAATATGGAGGGCGTTTCATAACCCGGCATGCCGCACGTACCATCCAAACAGCCTTCCGCCAGTACCAAATGAATAAGAACTTTGAGCGTCTCCGAAGTTCTATGTCTGAAAACCGTATGTCCAGACGGATTGTTCTGTCCAACATGAGAATGCAGCTATCCTTTGAAGGACCTGAAAAAGTCCACAGCTCCTACTTTGAGGGAAAGCATGTCTCTTTATCTGATGAAGGCACCAAAATCGGTGAGCTGGTGCAGTCAGAGCACAGCAGGGAGAGAGGTGTACAAATGAAGATACCGAGCACACAGAGTGACCTCACATTTGCCGTCACAGAACTGGAAGATGCCTTCTCCAGGCAGGTCAAGTCTCTGGCTGAGTCCATCGATGATGCGCTGAACTGTCGCAGCCTACACGGGGAAGATAGTGCTTTAGAGCAAGGAAGAGGCCACCCGGATACGGACAGAGAGCTAAGCCGCCAGTTGGAATCCTCTCACAGCGCTTCTGATCACCGCAAACTAGATGAGATGACTGCGTCTTATAGTGATGTGACCCTTTACATTGATGAAGAAGAACTATCGCCCCCCTTGCCTCTCTCTCAGTCTGTAGACCGGCCCTCCAGCACAGAGTCAGACCTGCGCCAGCGTTCCCTGAACTCCTCCCAAGACTACTGGTCACTTGCTCACAAAGGTGAAAAGGGGGACACGGATACCAGCTGTCGCAGCACGCCTTCCTTAGAATGCCAGGAGCAGCGTCTGCGAGTGGACCACCTACCCCTACTGACTATAGAGCCCCCCAGCGACAGCTCGGTGGAACTGAGCGACCGGTCTGACCGCAGCTCATTAAAGAGACAGAGCGCTTATGACAGGAGCCCCAGCAACCAACAGAGCAGCCCCAAGCACATCGGCCACTGCCTGCCACCTCGGGGACCTTCCCGGGAAGAAGACCCTTCCCGTCACTGTGCCCGGCAGCTGGAAGCCCATCTGGCTATCAACGGTACACCCAACCGCCAGAGCAAATCGGAGTCTGATTTCTCCGATGGGGATAACGACAGCATCAACAGCACATCAAACTCCAACGACACCATTAACTGCAGCTCCGAGTCCTCATCCAGAGACAGCCTGAGGGAGCAGACGCTCAGCAAACAGACGTACCACAAGGAGACTCGGAATAGCTGGGACTCACCAGCGTTCAGTAACGACATCATTCGCAAGAGACACTACCGCATTGGCCTAAATCTCTTCAACAAGTATGTGCACCCCACTAAAACCATTAAGCATAACAGAACTAAAAAATATGAGACTTTAGAGCCACTCAGTGCACACAACTATATTAAAACAATAAAAGATACCCTGTTTTTTTAAGGTATTCTAAATAAGAAAACAAACAAAAAAAAAACAATCCTGATTCCTCATAAAATTGTGAATGTGACTCACTTTAATCACAATCCTTGCCTCTTCATGGTGTCCTTCACAAAGGACCTCCATTTTGTTCAGTACATTTGTGTGTGCTGGAAAGTAAGAAGGTTCTGCACAGGTAATGCACCAAGACACCTTCGGTTAAACCTACCAGGCCCACATGTATTGTGAACCAAACTTTTCCAGCTCAGAAATTTCCAAGATTTTTCTAGAAAATGTTTTCCAGCAAATTGTTGAATTTTAGAGTTCAGAAATTTCCATGTGTTTTCTAGACAATTTCAAAATATCTGGGCTCTTTGGCAGAAATTTACTCCTTTCTTTCTTTCTGTCTACAATGACCCCAGTATGCTGTCCTCGTCTTTTTCCTCAAAACACCTGCCACTAACGTGCTCGCCCCCTCTCCAACATCTTCATGGGAATTTTTATTTACTTCTTCAATCCAGAGGATTGGCAGACTAGGGCAGACAATATTGCATGCCCCCGATGTCCATGCAATATTGCAGACTCACATCAGCCAACACAACCCTACAACATCCAGAGCTTTAAGGAACTCTGGGCGAATCTCATCCACCCCTGGGGCCCTGCCACTGAGGAGCTTTTTAACCACCTCGGCGACCTCATCCCTAGAGATAGGAGAGCCCGACCCAGAGTCCCCAGGATCAGCTTCCTCAATGGAAGGCATGTTGGTGGCATTGAGGAGGTCTTCGAAGTATTCTGCCCACCGTCCTGAGTTGAGGTCAGCAGCACACCATCCCCACTATAAACAGTGTTGGTGCTGCACTGCTTCCCCTTCTTGAGACACCGGATGGTGGACCAGAATCGCCTCGAAGCCGTACGGACGTCTTTCTCCATGGCCTCTCCAAACTCCTCCCACACCCGAGTTTTTGCCTCAGCAACCACACAAGCTGCGTGCCTCTTCGCCCGCCGGTACTCATCAGCTGCTTCTGGAGTCCCACATGCCAGAAAGGCTTTGACTATTTGCCATGAAACATCAAGGTGCAATAACTTCCACATACAAGGTCACCACTGCATCAGACTTTCTATTCACAGTCACATGGTCAACTGGTGACATCACCTAAGTCCCGCCCCTTTTAACAGAAAGTCACTTGTTTTTTCTGCTGGATGTTTTACTTTTACTCTTTGATTCATATGGGTTTAATCCTGTGCCAACTGACATAAAATGAAATGACGATGAACTCTGTCAGTGCTGGCTGCTGGCTGAACCATGTGGCGTGGCTGAATGGCGAATTGCAGGCCCTCTCCATATGCATACGGTCGTCTCTAAGTCACTTATGAATCATCTGATTTGCAACAAACTTTTTATGATTGACTTTTGTCAACCTGTAAAGAGCCCAATAGTATTCAATTTTAATTTGACTCCACTGATTCATTATTTTTTCGCCAGTAGGGGTCAGTATTTCTCCACCAAAGACAAAGAGATCGATTTTGAAATTGAGCTCTCAGAGAAATAACGCCTCACCAGATAGAAAGGTCGCATTGGGCACCGGTGCGGGAAGTGCGCGAGAGCGTGTGCGGTGGCGAGCGGGCGGCGGTGCTGGAATCCCCGCGTTCACGTATAGACCGCAGCGGCGCTGAGCTGCGAGGCCGTTCGAGGCTGCTTGCAGCTTTAATTTGATTATAAATTGCTCCATTTTGCGGTCTGAGTGAACTGAACCAGCTAGCTTGTAGAATCCCCGTTGCTGTATCGCCCTCTGCTGTCTCGGTGTGGCAGTGTGATGTTGTGATCAGTGACTGTGTTGCCAGTTTTCACAGTATGCCCCGTTTGGAACCAACTTTAATTGGAGCAAACTGAGAAGTAGAAAGTGTTTGGAATATAGAGCGCATTATGTTCTTCGGTATAATGTTTTTAAAAATTTATTGGATGTGCTAGCATATCCCTATAACCTGTCACGAGGGGCACCAATTAAGCATGGCGAGCCATGCCTGCGTTTGATTGGTGCTTCTTATAGTTAAATAAAATTGAACACCTGTTCACATTAACTCGGCAGCATAGAGATAAAAACTGCTTTGATTTGATTGATAAAATAATATTTAGCAACATAACTGTTTTCTCAAAGCCTCTGTTTAGGTGTCTCTAGAGTCTAGGGGGCCAGTCGGTCGTGACAGGAACAAATCCAGTCACGACCGACTGGATTTGTTCCTGTTTGCTAGATTTGTGATAAAAAGACCATTGAATATGCAGTGAGGCTGAATAAGCCGCATTTATTTCTGTGCTCGGTTTGAGACGAGTTCTCATTCTGCTCCACTTCATGTCCAGGGGTTCACTCGGGCCTGGGAGATTTTGCCTAATCACAGATGATTGCGGATTTGGTATCTTTCAGAGCCAGTTTTTAAGTTCCTTGTAATCATGTGGGAGCAGCACCACAATCAGAAAATCACTCCTCATCCCATTCCGTAGCTCTCCAAATCCTGTTCCTCTGTTGACACACTTTTCTTTGAGAGCACTAGGATAATCACAGATTTTATTGTATTCTCACTCCCTTTTGTGTGTGTGTGCGTGTGTGTCTCTCTGAGTTAGAGAGTCACATTTTTTCTCTTTCCGGTGTCTCTAGGAAGCCAGAAAAGGGGATCCAGTATCTGATTGAACGAAGCTACGTCCCGGACACTCCAGTGGGTGTTGCTCACTTCCTCCTGCAGAGGAAAGGCTTGAGTCGGCAGATGATTGGCGAATTCCTTGGCAACCGACAGAAACAATTCAACCGAGATGTTCTTGAGTGAGCGATTCATTTTTGCCCGCTTCTGCTAGTCTGGATGCTTTTGATTTAACTCAAAAGAACTGTGTGTTTTCCTCCATCAGCATGAATTCAGATCATCACTCTAATGCCAAATGTGGTTGGGACTTAATTAAAATAACCATGAATAGAATGTACTCAAGAAAGTGGCATGATGCTCTGATAAATACGCAGCTTCTTTTTAGGAAAAAGCAAAAGATCTTCAGTTGGGGATCTTTTACATTAAAGTGCTACTTGGACAGGATGCTTCAGGATGCTTTCCATGAATCCTCCTTGACACACAGCACTTCTATCACAGCTGAATCAGTGGAGGACAAAAAACTCTTATGGTGACAGTTTGACACATATAGAAGTCATTCAGAGGATATTGTCTCATTTTTACTTGTGAGCTCTGAGTTAGAGAGTCACAGTCATCTATTCAGAGTGGAATAATTCATTTGCCATTTGCACAGACACATTGTGGTAAATGTGTCTGTGCAATCTTGTCTATGCAAGATTGGTAAAAGTTTAAAAAAAAGCATAGACTTCTACGTTCACTTTGCACTTTAAAGTGATCAACTGCAGGTAACTACTGTACATGTTGAGTTTTAGTAATAAGTTGTTCCTTGTTGCACAACGAAAGTGATAGAAAAATTTGACATTTAGTTTGTGATCACTAATCGTTACCATCATGTGTAAAACAATCTGAATCTGGTCACCAGTCCATTATTTGATTAATTAAAAAAACAAAAACAAAACAAAAACCCACTTTAAGATAATTCTATTATTGAGATTCTGTTATTGATTCTTTCATCTGTGTGTCTTTTTCCCAGTTGTGTGGTGGATGAAATGGACTTCTCAGGCCTGGAGCTGGATGAAGGGCTCCGGAAATTCCAGGCGCACATCAGAGTTCAGGGAGAGGCACAGAAGGTCGAGCGGCTGATCGAGGCGTACAGGTGAGAAACGTCTGTGAGACACAGATTCATTTCTATGATCAGCTCAGCAAGACTACGGTAAGTAATTCTACAATGTTTAAAAACTCGCATTGATATTCCAGTAGTGTTATTGGAATATCATTGCGATATTCCATTATCGAAATGAGCCTTCAGGTCATTTCTGTAGTGCAGAAAACACACTTGAAGGTTAGTTTTGTATTTTAACTCAAATTTTCCGAGGGTAAGGCTAACGTACTTCAGATTTCAGATTTTTTTTTTTTTTTTTCAATTGTGGCAAGCCATTGTTAAAGAAAAATATTCCTAAGAGCTGCTTTTGGGTGTTGGGTGCATGTCATTTGCTAGTACAGCTCAAAAAATTAGAATCTTGCATAAAAGTTGTATATTTTTTGCCAGTCATCTAAGAAAGTGAAACAGTGATTTTATAGAGATTCATTGAAATCATTCAATTTTTGTGCAAATTTTAATGGCTTAGAGGCAAAAAAACCAAATTAAGTGTCTTAGAATATCCCATTAGAGCAACCAAAAAAAAGATGTTTTAATCACAAATATTAGAAGAATCATAATAAGGCTAGTCATTTTGACCTTGGTAGTTCTTGAACGCTCTTGTTACAGTTTAGCACATAAAATGAACTAATCAAACTTTCTGACATTTTGTCTTTGGTCTTTTGGAAGCAATAGTTTTTATTATGGTAATTTCCATAGAAATATTTTAAGCTTTTGTGTGATTTAATCAAAGTTTAAAGTCATGATGGCTTGCATCATGATATGATGGGTATCCATGTGCAACGTTTGGGTTGCTGGGGCAGCAGCCCAAGCAGAGAGCTTGAGACCATAGGTCATGGTGGGAATGCAGACGGACCAAATAAATCTTCACCGAAACAGGCCAGTATAGCACCCATATGCCTGCAGATGCCACACCAATCTGCCTATTAATTTCCCAGTTCCTACTTTTCTAGTTCGTGACGCCTGTTTCACTAGTTTTATGCTTTGAAATGATTCTGTCGAGCCACATTTCAAAAGCAATGTCTTAATTCCAGTAAGTTTACTTGTTACTTTTGTCAGTTTCGAGTTATTTGACCCTTGTGCATTTTTCTGTCATTAACAATTTTGTCTGTGTGCGCATAACTGAAATGGGCTCCAGTTCAAATGGGATCCTTGGCAAAGCAGCTGAAAAAACTGTTACATGTGAATAAAAGCAGAATTACATGATACAAAGTATTTTTTAGAATCCCAACATAATCAGATTTAATCTGACAGTAGAACAACTCAATATTGTTGGGACATCAAGTTTGACTGTGTCTCGCTCTTTCAAACAGTCTATTTTTCTGTCATTCATGCATGTTGGGATGCATGTCACATGTCTGTGGTTTCTTGATAACAGAACAACAAATGATGCCATCTAAATACCTTTTGGCTTTCTGTGTGTGTGTTTGTGTCTCTGATATCCAGCCAGCGCTATTGCATTTGCAATCCCGGTGTGGTGAGACAGTTCAGGAACCCGGACACCATCTTCATCCTCGCTTTCGCCATCATCCTCCTTAACACCGACATGTACAGTCCCAATGTGAAGCCTGAGAGGAAGATGAAACTGGAAGACTTTGTTAAAAACCTTCGAGGTGCTTTGTTTTCCTTCCACTCACAGCTTCCAGCTCACTGTCACAACTCTGCTTCAACATTCAGCTCACCATAAACTTAACTCCTAACTTGTCAGGTGCCTTTTGTCACATTAAAGCCCAAAACTAAAAGTCCCCACTTCACTCTTACGCACTAATTTGTGTTGTCTTATCTCATAAAATCCCATTAAACTGAGGTATTATTCAAAATCAGCTAAACCTAAATCTAATTGATCAGTTTACTTTTGTTTATTTTACAGATTTGCGCTATTTCTGCAAACTAAATGTGACTGTGCAGTGAAGCTAGCTAAAAATGAATAAACCAGCTAAAAACAAATAAGATGGCTAAGAATAAATAAGCTAGCTAAAAATGCAAAAAGCAGGATTAATCTAAAATCAGCAATTCATCCATAAACATGAAACTAACTCTCCCTCTCTCAATATCTCTTCCTCATCTCCTGAAAGGTGTTGACGACGGGGAGGACATACCCCGAGAGATGCTGGTGGGGATATACGAGCGGATTCGAAAGCGAGAGCTCAGGACTAATGAAGATCACGTGTCCCAGGTTCAGAAAGTGGAAAAACTGATTGTTGGGAAAAAACCGGTAAGGTTGCTTTCATTCTTTATGTGAAGCTATTGTCTTCATAACGTTAGACGTCATTTCTGAAGAGCCCTTCATGCTGACATACTGAAATTTGCATTTAAACTTGACTGTAAAGTGTAAGTAGGAGCAGTGACTAATGTCCTGGCCGACTTTGGTTGATTTTTTTTTTTTTTTTTTTTGTTAGAATTTGTCGGGGGTTGAACTGCAAAAAGGCCGTAACAATGTCTTTATTATGGAAAAAAAACCTGGAAAATATTCCAGGGTGTTTGCTGTGATTTGTAAATTTGATCTGTTTCCTGTAGAACATCAACTTGTATTGTTTTCCTAATTCTATCACAAAAGTTTCCACGCATTCAATAATCTTAAAATGTGTTTTCATTGTAATTGCAGATCGGGTCTTTACACCAAGGTCTTGGCTGTGTAAGTATTATTGCCATGTGTTGATATGTAGCATTCTCATATTGGCATTCATGCCCCTTGAACTTTGACTCATCCTGCCCCTGTTACACAAAGAACTTTCGGTGTATTTTACTAGAATTTTATCTAAAAGACCAAAAAAACAGTTGTGAGAATGAATGAAATGAAAAACATGAAAAGCGTTTCAATATGCAAAATGTCTGGCTCAATGATTTTTACAACCACTTTTTTTTGTAGATGTCTCCACCATCTTTGAAGTTTTGCAGGCTGAATTTTTTTGCCCATTGCTCTTAGTAAATGTATTTCAAGCTTTTGGCTTGAAATACATCTGTGGACATCGTCTTCAAGTCTTTTCACAGCTTCTCAAATGAACTTAGGTCTGAAATTTTACTAGATCATTCCAATGCATGGATATGCTTTGATCGAAGCCATTTCCTTGTGGCTCTGGCTGTATGTCTTAGGTAGGGTGACCAACCGTCCTCTTCTCCCTGCACATGTCCACTTTTCACTTTCTGTCTGGGACGGAGCTGTCTTTGTTTGGTGGAAGGGTCTGGGTTACCATCTGGACCAATAGGCATCCTACTTAAACTGACTGATGCCATGCACGAAACACAACAACATTTTATTTATGCGGTGACGTCCTCTCTGCCCTGAGCTGCTGCCGAGTCGGTCGTTTTCATCCGTTCATAGATGGAACAGCCGCCTGCACTGCAGCTGACACTTACAAGATGCTTTACAGACCAAATAGAAAATAAATGTCCTTCATAACGAAGTGGTCTCTATAAATGTGCGCAGTGCTCCGTGGACATAGCTGGCGTGTGTGTTTCTGTGTCACAAAGGTGCCAAATATTCTGCATGTCACACACACACAAACAATAAAAAGGCTGTGCAAAGTGAGAGCTCATCTATTAAACTGACTGAAGAAGAATATGTAAACTAGAGACTGGAGTATAAGTAACTTTTAAGAAGATTATTATATTGTATGTCATTTCAGATTTTTGTGTAACTTTTGTCCAAGTTGACTTTTTCTAAGTTGCAGAGTAAGTTTTAGGGGTGCAGTAAAATCATATTTAGGGCTAATATCGATATCCAATATTAATACTCCTGTTATGGCAGTAGTTACTAATAGGCTTACACCGATTGCAGTTTTCTGGCCGATTACCGATTTACCGAAATGTCACTAAATATATAGCGAGAAAGTTGCTGAATTGGCAGCAGTGGGATGACTTTTGCTAATTATACTTCCCAATTGGTCTGTGTGTATCTGCTGGAGAGATATCGTATTGCCTCTTTGACTCTGAGATGATTACGCGTCATGTGCAGGTGCTGTCACTACCCCACCGAAGGCTGGTGTGTTACTGCAGGTTGTTTGAAGTACCTGATCCCAACAAGCTACAGAAGCTGGGCCTGCACCAGAGGGAGATCTTCCTCTTTAATGACTTGCTAGTGGTACGTCCACTAGTGGCAAACCACTATTCCACAAACACTAAGACTGAAGGTTTTACCGCTTGTCAGTGAGTCTCAGCAAGACGTATCTGCTTATTTTTCTTAGGTTACCAAAATATTTCAAAAGAAGAAGAACTCCGTGACATACAGTTTTCGTCAGTCCTTTTCGCTCTACAGCATGCAAGTTCTGCTATTTGAGAATCAGTGTAAGTATGTTTTCTGTATTTATTTGAATAAGTTTCACGTTTGGTGACAGTTCTGCTCCAGTTTCACTTTAGCCACAATGCAAACACTGAAAATAAAGACACATTTA
The DNA here is from genome assembly GCA_903067095.1 of Girardinus metallicus. Lineage (NCBI taxonomy): Eukaryota > Metazoa > Chordata > Actinopteri > Cyprinodontiformes > Poeciliidae > Girardinus > Girardinus metallicus. The sequence goes on along the minus strand of CAEGAE010052852.1, from coordinate 24,073 downwards.
GGCTTCTGAGTTTTCAGGTTGGGTTCTCCCACCAAAGTGTTTCCGGTTCTAGACCAGGACCTGATGCGTTTTATTCTGACTTTCTGCAAAGAAGACAGTCAACAGAATATTTTATTTTACTTTTTATTTTTTTATTAAACTGGGTGAAGCTGAAACTGTGCCACTTGAGGAGGAGTTGTATAGACCATATTTACAGGTATATTTCCATGCATAGTTTTGGCTTAATATCTACTCTGAGGATGATTAGTTGGCAATTATTTCCATCACCATTAATCGGATAAATTGTTTGAGTCCTGGGATATTATATTGTTAAACCTTTTGGTTAAACCTGTAAGTGTCCTTTCACTAACCTCTAATGGGTTCACTGACATTGGAGTTACACCTGTGGATGTATTTTAAGGCCACACCTAAAACACACTGCTTTCTGATATTTTCTCGTTTGAAGAAATACGATGAGAATAAAACTTCAGACCAGTTCAAGAATATTGGAAAAGTTTTGACCAAAGAGCTTATTCCCATATAACTTATAATAGCAAGATGCCTTTGCTATTTAGTTTATACACTAATCAAAATCTTCCAAGTTATTTTAGGTTTTCAATACTTAAGTCGCACAATGCAACTTTCTTTGCTTTTATATGTTGCAATAATTTATTTTTTTTTTTTTTTTGAGGCAACTGGTTCATACGTGGCAGTTGGGATTGGCCAGCGAGGCATCCCACAATGCATTGGGCCACCAGCAGCAACTAACAAAAATCAGTTTTAAGATGAAGTAGCTAAACATTAGAAAAAACTATAGTATTCAAACCTAAGATCAGAGGCCTTAGCTGACACCCAGGTCCCCGTCTGCTTCAGGTTCCACATTGTGGACATTCAAAGACGGCACACCGCAGTTGTTTGAGCTACAGTTACCTCTCTGTCGTCACGAATCAGTTTAAATATATAAAATGTATAATATTTAGGAGTTCTCCAGATAAGAAGCATTCCCAGATATGAAGATCTTTTGTTTCTTATTTTTAGATTATCCCAACGGCCTACGCCTGACCTCGGCCATTCCCGGCGCAGACATCAAGGTCCTCATCAATTTCAATGCTCCCAATCCTCAGGACCGCAAGAAGTTTACCGATGATTTGCGAGAATCTATTGCTGAAGTCCAAGAGATGGAGAAGTATCGGATAGAATGTAAGCAGTACCTTTCTACTGTCCTTTCTCTTCATATACTCATTCCTTTTAAATATGTGGCGCTCAAGTGACAGATATTCGGATGTTGCGTGTTTGTTTGGTGCGCAGCTGAGCTGGAGAAGCAGAAGGGTTTGGTGAGGCCCAGCATGGCCCAGTGCTCTGGGTTAAAGAAGGAAACTGGGAACGGAAACCTGAGCCGAGCCAGCCTAGACGACACTTATGCCATCGGTGAGGGCCTGAAGAGGAGCGCGCTCAGCAGCTCCCTGCGGGATCTGTCAGATGCAGGTACGGTCTGAATGTTAGATCGGTGCCCTGGCTTCCATCTTGTTCTACTTTTTGGTTGGAGAAAAGCAAATACTCCAGATGGATGCCGGCATGACACTTTTCACTCCGGTTTCATTGGAAGTTTGGGAAAAGGAAGATTTGGATAGTCAGTCAATCAATCAATCAATCAATCAAATTTTATTTGTATAGCACATTTCAGCAGCAGGGCATTTCAAAGTGCCTTACATCATAACAAACACAAAAACACAAAGTCATGCAACATAGAATCAACAATCAAAACATTACATTAAGTCAAGTGCAATCATTAAATTTGTAATTTAAACAGGTGGGTTTTTAAGTCGAGATTTAAAGGCACTCAGTGTTTCAGACTCCCAGTACAGAAGCAGGGAAGGAAATTGACGCCATTGCCGAGAAACCCAGGTGTTCTTTACTTGAAGCCACCCACTAATAGGCTTGCGTCGCTAGTAGGAGGGAGGGACACCTCTTTGTAGGTCACTGTGATCAATCCAAGCTTCTTAGTGAGAAGAAGGGATTAAAGTTCTCCAGTTATTCATGCAAAGCGAGCAGCAGCAGAAGATGCTTTACTGCAGAAAAGCATCGGCACAACAACGCCAGGACGCCAGTAAAATGACACGGCTGGTTTGAGCTTTATCTTAGCTGCTTTTGAGACTAAAAAATAAGGTATGTTGCCTGTTCCCCATACAGTTTTCGGAAAACAATTCATGATGCTCACGTGTTTTTATTTATTTTTTAAATCACAACCACAACCTTCAGTGCATTTCATTATGACATAGACCAGTGGATAACTGTGAACTGGAAGGACATCATTCCTTTTCTCTTTTATTCAAGATAAAATTCAGGTCAAGCAATCACCAAGACGACCACCAGGTCTACAAAAACTAAACGTACGACTTTTTCACCACGCAAAATGCCATGTGTGGCCGATAACAAGCGTCACACATCACCTTGAACACAACATCTCCTTATCTCCCACTACAACACGGGTCATTTTGGTTTAGTAAACGTGGGGGCTGGTCGACCTTTTGACCTTTAAGACTTCATTAATATCTTCAAAGCCAAAGCAGCACAAACAAAAAATTTTGCTGCACAAGCGTAGTCAAGTTGATTGACACCAATTTTATCCGAATTGAAGAATTTAGGAGCGGCTGGTTGACCTTTTATGACCTCTGGAAACATTTCTTAATGTCTTTAAAATGAAAGCGGCACAAACGACAATTTTTGCTACACAAACCAGCACAAATGCAGCACAAACATCTGACACTAATTTTGCCTGATTTGAAGAAGGTGGGGGGGACCAACTTCTCTCAGGTGGGACGGAGGTTATCCTTCCTGTGAACTCTGCTGGAGACGTAGTCGGATGGTTTAGGTCAAAAGATATTTGTGAGTTAGAATGGCCAAGTCAAAGTCTGAACCTAGTTTCAACCGTGAATCTGAGCACAATTTAAAAGCAGATGTCCTCCTGCCTGTCTGACTGTTTCATAAAGAACAGTTGGTGAAATGTTCAGTCTGGACGCCAAAGGATCTGGAGGTGGTTATGTAGCGTACCAACTCAGGACGGTGATTACACACTCACCACACACTTTCTAGTTTTGCCATTTATAAGCTGAAATAAAGATGAAAAGTTAAGTAAATAGTGCTAGTTCCATTGCGAGAAAGCTATAAATAAAAATATCTTAACCTGGGGTGTTTTATTTTTCCGTCTCATTTGGAAATGATATTGAAAATGAATAAACTCTTCCTTCATTTCTCTCTGAGTGGAGCTTATTTGTTGCTACGAGAGTCTCCTGCTAGTAGAACCTTAGGTCTCCGTGTGGCCGCCCAAACAAACCTCACTTTCCTCACGCAGACTTCATGCTCTGGCCTTAGTTTGGATAAGCTTTGTCCCCGACCCTTAGCTTCCCAAACACCCTGACTAAAGTCAGCTGCTTAGCTAATAGCGTGGCTCTCAGAATGTGTCTGTATCGCCCCGCTGTGGACAGACGGGGTGTGTGCACCTCCATGTTTTAATCAGGCATGTCTTATCTGTCGTGTGCCGTGTCCTGGGCAGGAAAGCGCGGGAGACGCAGCAGTGCAGGATCACTAGACAGCAATCTGGAAGTAAGTAGTCAGCGGCTGCTGCCAAGCTGCCTCTGGCCGCCTTTTGCGTTGCTCGCTCTCAGTGTGCAGATTCTATGAGATTTATTGTTTCTGTGTGCTGTGCTGTTCAGTTTTGCAGCTCCCGTTGCTTGTTTGCAGCATTGTGCATGCATTCTGCTGTGGCTGTTGAATTAGGCTTGGTTGTTCACTGCATGACTAGACTAACTGTAGTTCAGACTCATGTTGTCATGCTGCTCTGCTGACCTTAGACTCACCTTGAAACCTGTATGTGGAAGCTGACTGTTGTAGTTCTTCTCTTCCGCTTATGCAATAATAGACAGTGCACAGTTGCGTTACGGAACACGTTTTCTGCATCTGTGTGGCTATGAAGAGGTTTTTGCCCTATGTTTCCATGACGTTTCATTTTCTCCGTTGCAGGGCTCCATCATTAGCAGTCCTCACATGCGGCGGAGAACCCCTTCGGGTCGAGAGTGTGCATCTCGTCACAGCGGACACTCCATGCCCAGCTCCTCCTCCCTGCTCGGGTCTCTGTTTGGCACCAGGCGGGTGAAGTCACCCGGCCCCTGCCCCGGCCCCCAGAGCCCACACCCCACCCTCGTCTCCCACGCCCCGCACCCGGCTAACCTGCACCACGCGGCCCGAGCGGAGTCGGACTCGTCGGTTCCTGTTCATCCTCATCCCGTCCCGTTCTGCCACGTGACCCAGAATCCCCCACCTTACCACCACCACCATCACTACCATCCACCACCCCATCTGCAGCACGCGCCACACCAGTGCCACGTGCCTCCGTCTCACAGCCACCCGCCATACTCGCAGCACAGCCAGGGCAGCCACTCTGCCCACGGCGGCCACCTCCACAGCCCGACGCCGACACCAACGTCTCAGGTTCCCAGCAGCAGCACCAAGCCCAAACACAGCGGCATCAGCACAGTGGTGTGAGAGGAACACGGCGAACTGCACCTTTTAAAGACTTTTACCGGATGAGATCGTCACACTGTGCGTCTCTGGTCTGCGGATGAATCCAGACTCGAGCATGGACTTTGTTTGGCGTTGTGTTTCTGCAAACTTTCCCTCCTTCATCCCCTGCATTTCATTTCCAGTTCTGTCTGCCTGCTTCAGGAGAGACAGACTCATGCAAAGACCACAAGCACGGCAAAAGAACTAAATATTTTACCAAGTAGTTTTGGTCTAGTTTCTAGAGCAAATGTCTCTCCGATTACTTATCTTTTAAAAAGCTTAACCTTAAAAAGCTTTTCCGATTTTGGCCGATACCAATTTTTTTGTCTGAAATGTTGCTAAATATAGCAAGAAAGTTGTTGAGTTGGCAACAGTGGGGAGACTATTAATTGTAAACATGCAGACATGACTTGGTGGGCTGGTCCTTTCTCACCGGACAGTGGTTGATTCTTAGACCTTTGCCAAGCTAGATAAGATCGGCTTCACATGTAAAAATCGGTCCATCACCGAACTCCCAAAATGAAGGAAATCGGCACCGATAAATCCCTACTTAGTACATTTGAAATAAGACAAAACTAACTGATACGTAACTTTTCAACAAAATAAAGTAGCTTTGCTCTTAGTCAGTGTTTCTCAGTTCCAGTCCTCCTGCCCCCCTACCCTGCATGTTTTAGTTGGTTCCCTTCAGCCACACACCTGGATTGAATATTTTGGTGATCATTAGGCTTCTGCAGTACTTGATGGCCATGCAATCATTTGAATCAGCTGTTCTGGAATAGAGGCACATCTAAAACATGCAGAGCAGGAGGCCCCGGGGACTGGAATTGATAAGCACTGCTCTACGTCAATAATTGGTAATATTGATGGAAAAGTTCTAGTTCCATTGGCAGGTTATGTCACTTATAACATGGGAAAAATATCTTGTTATAAGTGACACAGTCTGCCAGTGGAACTAGAACTTTTTCATCAACATTAAGGAATTGTTGACTTAAAGTTAGCTACTTTATCTTGCTGAAAAGTTACTTTAGTAATTTAGTTTGGCCTTATTCCAAGTGCACTAAGATATTTGCACAAGAAACTAGATCGAAATGACCTGGTAGGACTTTGTGTTTGTGCAGTGTAGCACTGTGTGTCTCAAATTCATAAGAAGATTTAACCTCCATGTATTTATCAGGAAATGCTAAATGGTGACGCGTCTGGACGGCGTCGCAGAGCTAGTGGTTATTTAATGTAGCAGTAGCTCACAGTGCACTGTGATATATCTCTGGTAGCAGTTCTAAATGTGCCAATTACCGACACGATTTATCAAGGTAGTAACTAAAATTTACTCACTGTCTATTGTGCATTATATTTTATAACAAAAAAAATAATAAAAAAAAATATATATAATAATAATATTGGCTGTTATTATTCTAATTAATGCCAAGCAAATGGCTTCAGTTAAACTGAGTAGCGCTGCACATGAGGGGCCCGTAGTTAGGAACCAGTATGGCGCTGGTATTGGGTCACTGGATGCCCATCCGTGGTGACGATGTCGGTAATCCGCTGGGGTTTGTTGTGCTCGGATGGCCGTCGTTCGCTCCCGGCTGTAAACCGCTCCGCTTTCCTTCTTTTTAAGTCAAACGAGTTAAGAAAAAAAAGTAAAGATCTGGGTTCCGTGTTGCTCCGCTACTCGAAGGGTTCTACGAGTCACTGACCGCGGCGGCCGGCGCCTGTGTGCTTCCCCACTTCACAAAGCAGTTTTATATCAGCGACCCAGCAGACATATTATGGGATAGCTGGACGCCTCTGTAGCATTGTCAGTGGCTAGAGTGATTAATATCAGCACATGAAGTCTGTAATGTTTTTTATGTAAGAGTTTTTTGTTGCTGTTTTACTTGTTTCGTCTGATTTTATTTGTTCGGGTTTGTTTGTCCTGCGGTGTCCTCTGTCATGTCCTCCGGTGTTTCAGTGCAGTTAGCATTAGCATCCGCGTGGATTTGGATGTGGTGAACCCCTTCCACGCTGAGACGGGCAACAGAAACACTCGGCGTGCGGCGCTGTGTTCCCAAAACTATCTCGACTAATTAAAAACATAAAAGAGTACCGGAACAGAATTACAGAAGACGTGTTTTATGTGGATTTTATAAAAGGCATACAAAAGGTAGAGCATCACCAAAGTGGAGAGTAAATGTTGCCACCGTTCACTGCAGGTCCTGCTGCTGGTTTTTCTGGATGTTTCTACCTTCTTTGAACACAAACTGAACATTTCTTCGCCCGTTTTCCACTTCAGGCTCAGTCAGATTGGAAGGAGAGAGTCTGAACATGAGTTTTCAAGTCTTCTACTTCACTAAAAATCCTTTGTCTATAATGCAAATATCATAAGACTAAATTAACAAGTAACTTTTCAGCAAGATAAAGGAGGTAGTTTCAAGTAAATGTTTCCTTAATATTGATGAAAAATTTCTAGTTCCATTGGCAGTTTATTTCACTTATGACAAGAAATTTTCTAAATAATCTGCCAATGGAACTAGAACTTTTTTTTAATCAATATTAAGAAAATATTGACTTAAAACAAGCTGCTACATCTTGCTGAGGAATTACTTCTAAGTTAGTTTTGTCTTATTTAAAGTGATGTAAGAAACTACAGCGAAATTACGCGGTAAGGTTTTGTGTTTTTGAAGTGTGGGTAGAAGTACACCTGCATTCATGCTCTGGATTGTAAAACCTTCACAAGAACTTTCCCACCTGTAAGTCAGACCATTGATTTAGCTTTTCAGACAAAACTCTTATATTTTCACCATCTTTATCCTTGGGTTGCATTGAGACTACTCGATTTTTTTTTTTTTTTTTTTTTTTCCCATTCCACCAACTAATTTGCTCTAAACCTTTCAGTAAACACATTTTAGACCAATCATCTTATTTAAAAGCGCATGTTTAAAAATTCCATTTCCAGCAAGTCTATGGTCTTCGTTCCATTTCAAGTAAACATACAAAATCAAAGCTTCAAGTTTTCCACACTGGTCCAGTAATTCACATTCAGTGGTTTACAAGAAATACCATAAAAAAAAAAAAAAGGTAATTAATAGAAAGTATATGCGCCTGTTCAATAAAGAGTTTAATGCTGTGGCAAAGACGGCGCCTCGCACCACAAACAAACGATGTAATTTAAAAAGCCTGGTGACAGTATCGTATGTCTGCGTTACAGGAGACACACCAACTTTATGACGCTCGTGTTCTGTGGAATCCGTAATACGCCGTCATTGTTCTGAGTGTAAAGATAATGAAACGGATTCATAAACCACAAAGCTGACCTCCCACAGCGCGGCTTTGCTCAGCGTCAGCCATGCTAGCTCCAGCTAAAGTGTTTCAAACCGAATCTCAGCAGCCCATCCAAATTCAGTGTGAGATGCTTTGCTGCATGCCGTTGATGCCTACGTTTTCTTTGCTCTGTCCGTTTTTTTTTAATTTTATTTTATTTGTACTGTTTTCTATCATCAGCATGTGTGACTAAAACAATCTGGTTCATCTCTTGCTTGTTTACATGTAGACGATTTGTCATCCGGTCTTGTCACTCCGACGCGCTCCTGTTCACTCTCTGCACATTGCGACACGTTGCTGCGTGTGAAAACCTACTGTAATTTAAACGTATGGTGTGGAGCAGTTTGGAAATGGATGGTATGTTTTTGTTTTGTTTTTTTTGTGGTAGCAAAGAATGATAAATACTTGTACATGCTCTGTAAATTGTACTTTTAACTAGGTATAATTATTATCAATGTCTACAGGTGAATTGAAAGTACACCCCTGCTCCCCCCTGACTTCCACATAATCACAGAGCTGCTGCTGTTTGCCTCTTGACAGGACTGAATTATCATGAGATCCAGGAACGTCTCACGGTCTTCATGCTCCTGACCTTTTACTTCCGTTCTCCATCTCTCGCGGTCGAGCGTGGAAGTCGAAGGGAAGGCGCTCTTTTTGAAAGTAGACAAATTCCCTGTTAATGTAAAACGAGTCCTGTGACAATTATTGAGAACATAATAAAATGATGCACTATAAGAGCTGAAGTGCCTCTTCATTTTACTTATGGTTGATGTGAATGAGAGTTTGAGCTCTTCTTCTAGGCCAGTGGCAGCTAAGCATGGGCTGCTTACCAGAATCATGGTGCATAGTGGGTTTTTTGCGTCCATACGAAATCAAAATGTCTCCAATTAATAGATTTGAGTGCTGAATTGGGTGCTCCTAGTGTATCTGCAGGGTAGATAAGCTTAGAAATACTTTCCAGTTTGGTGAGAAATATTTCTATCTATTTAGAACAGACAAAAATAAGAAAATAAAGCAAATTATGCCCAATTGACATTCAATTTCACATTATCTGCTCACACAGGAGCAGATAGAAGATCTTATGATTTCCTGCCCTTCTCATACTCATCAGCCCACTTTTATATATCTATGCATGAATATAAAATCTCTGTGTCCACTCATTCAAATTAGTTTTACATTTTTGAAGTCAATAGTTTCTAATTCTGACTTTTTTTTTTTTTTTTTACACACCCAGATATTTGACATTGGATTTTACAGGATTAGAAAAGCCGGTAGATACATGACAGTCTGTTAAAGGCAAATTTTCTCATTTGTTTAAATTTAGTGTAAGACCTGAAGCCTTTGAAAAGGCTTCGACAAATTAGAGAGTTTTAGAAACTTCATTCAGGTTGTTTGAGAAGATGGACTGAAGAAATTCTGTTGATCTCAAATATTTGCGAGACTTGGGACGCACACATGCTGAGCTGTTTGTATCTTCCTAAAATCTTTTATTTACATTAACAATATTTTTTTTTTTCCAAACCGAAATTGATATAAAGATTTGAACATAAATTCATGCTCTATCAAATTGAAGGCTTTAGAAGTCTAAAAGTAATTTGAAACCTTGTTTTTCAACCTAAGTGGTACCAGCCAATTAGGTCCAAAATAAGGAGAATATGTACTTTTAGAAATCCAGATTGTCAGAAATAATTTGGGATGTGCTGGATTTTAATCTGTTAGCAAAAAATGTGGGACAGGAGTTTGTAATCATTATTTAATAGTGTTACAGGTCTTAACTCATCTAGAAGAGTTGGATCTTTCCCACATTTAGGCATGACTGTAACAATACCTTGTTTCATAGTGTGTGTTAGGCAGTCATGACCTAATATTTATTAAAGCATTCTAATCCGGGGTTCTGATATCAACTAAAAAATGTCTGTAAAAGTTACTTCCAGTTCTAAAGTAAAAAGTGGCGTCCTTCAGTCAGCAATAGGTTTCTCACTGTTTTGTTAATGTCATTGTGTTTTCTTAATGCATAATTGTGCTTAGGCATTACGGTTTTGCTGTTGTGTTTAGTAATTTGTAGTTGTGTTTAGTAATTTGCACTTCCGGGTCACTGTGAGTTAGGCTCTTAAAGCAGGGAGATTGGGCTTATTGTGCTTAGCAAATTTGCTGGTATACTGTGCAGTTTAGCCATTGGAATACGAAAGTTAATTACGTACTCTTTCCCAGATATTAAGTCTAATATTAGAAACACCAAAATAAAACATGTTTAACATTGAATGGAACAAGTGCATCACATTTTCTGCTAAAGAAAAAGGGGGAAATAATCAAGTTTGTTTAGACGCTCTGCAAACTCAGTAACTTTCGTGACGAGCAATCTAGTCATGGAGTCCCAGTGTAGAACATAAAAACAAAACTAACAATAAAACTTTGTAAGTGTCTTTAGAAATAGTTTTACGTTTTAAGTTTTAAGTTTTTAAAAAATGTTAAAAAAAAAAAGAACAAATGAAGAAGAAAAAATCTGGCAATGGTCTAAGATGATCTATTATTTTTTTTATCTTAGACATATATTTTACGAGGGACACTGAAAGCATCTCCAGTGAAAATACCAACGTCATCAACATGCGTCAGAAAGGGGTAAAAGGGTACTCCGCCAGAGTTTGATAAAGCAAGTACACGGAGGTTGGCTTAAGGTTTACGTGCTTCAAAGTAGAATGAACGTGAACAGCTTCCTCGCGTTTTCCAGAGCTTTTCCACGCGACAAGAACAGACTCGTCTGTCACGCGTGGCACCTGGGGAAACAGGCGCTGTGTGTTCAGCAGCGGAGGACGATCAGAACTCATTCAAGGAGTCTGGCCTACGCCAAGGATCTGTTCCTGGGTCAGATCAACAAGGTAACGGAGGGAGTTATCTTTAGATGCGGGCCAGCTGACAGTCAGCAGTGCTGCTTGTAATAAGGCGAAACGGCACAAAGGTATTCACATGTCCTGAAGTTTGTCAGTTCAGGCTTCACTGGTATCAATATGACCAGTGACCAACAAAAAGCAAGAAATACATGATGTTTACTTCCTCTGTACTCTGACACTCCGAGAAAAATGAAATGCTTTCAGAAGCCACCTAAAGTAGTCTTTCTGTGAAGCTTAGAAAGTTAACCTGTAACAGTAATAGCTCACCTTTTGAGTCAACCAGGTGAAGAAAACTCACCAAAAACCTGAAATTATATTCAATTAAAGAATAAAAAAAAAGCAGCAGGCTGACGAAGAAGCATTAAAAATGTCTAAAGCCCAATTTTTAGTTTATGTGTTTATCTTCTGTTAATTTAATAGATGAACTCTCACCTCGTCTATAGTTTCTGTGTTCATGTGAAAGACAGGATCTTTAGCATCTTTGTCCAGAGAAGCCAAAATTGTACTTGAGTAAAAATTAAAAAAAAAAGTAGCTGTCCAAGAAATTACTCAAATAAAGAGTAAAAAAAAGCATTTGGTAAAAAGTCTACTCAACTGATCAAATTATCAATCATGTAGTATCTAAAAATTATATCATCAGACAGACCAAAATATAAAGTTAAGTGGAAAGTTTTTTTTTTTTTTTTTTTTTTTAAAGGATCATAATTACAGTAATTCATATAAGTGACACAAAATAACAAAATCAGGCAAAAGAAAACTTTTCCAAATCAGTTTATTTCAATAAAAAAAAACTTCTGAAACTTTAACAAAAACTGCAGCTGTGTGTGTGTGTGTGTGTGTGTCTCTGGTGAATTGTTGGTTGAAACATGTTTGTTCTTCATTCAGTGGGTCGAGAATCCAGAAATTTTACTCAAGCTAAAGAAGAGATACTTCATAATAAAATGACTCAAGTAAAAGTAAAACGCACAGTAAAAATACTCCTAAAAGTACATTGTTTAAAAAAAAAAAAAAAATTTACTTTTTTGCTCTTGCTTAAGTATCTTCTTGGACCTTTTACTTTTACTTGAGTAAAAACGCGTTGACGTAACGCTTCTCTCACTTGAGTACAATCTTTGGGTTCTGTACCCACCTCTGGAAACCAGTATAAAAAACGTTACAACAACACAAATGACATTCACAATTTCTCTTCACGAGGCAGCATTTGGAGTCATCGTATTTGTCTCCTCCAGGCTGAGGTCTTCCCTTATCCAGAGATTGGAAACGACGAGCTGGAGGAGGTGAAGCAGTTTGTTGCACCGGTGGAGAAGTTCTTCAACGAGGAAGGTGAGAGAGGAGGATCTGACGTGTTGGAGTTAATTGGTCATTAAATTATTTTCTTAAGTGTGGTCTTTTCCCCCCTTCCTCCCACAATTCCAGTTGATTCAGCGAAAATAGATCGAGAAGCCAAAATCCCAGCAGAGACTCTGAATGGCCTGAAGGAGCTGGGCTTGTTTGGAATCATGATCCCTGAGGAATATGGTGAGATGGTGGGATCACAGCAATACACACTCCATTCTTCAACTAGCTTTAAGGAAAGAATGTACTTTTAGAAGTATTTTTCTTACACTGTACTTTTTACTTTTACTTGAATAATTTTACTATAAAGTACTGCTGCTCTTACTTGAGTAAAATGTCTGGATTCTCTACCCACTGAATGAAGAACAAACATGTTTTAACCAGCAATTCACCAGACACACACACACACACACACACAGCTGCAGTTTTTGTTACAATGTCATAAGTTCTGTATTGTTAAGAAAAAAGAAAAAGAGATTTTGAAAAATAATTTTTTTTTGTGTGATTTTGGTTATTTTGTAATTATGGTATTTATATAAATTATTGTGATTTTGGTCTTTAAAATACCAATATTCCAAGAAAGTGACTTGGAAAAACGTCTTTTAGCCTGATTCCGTTTTTTGTTGTTTTTTGTCATTTAAATACCAAAATTTCCACTTATCGTCATATTTTGGTCGGTCAGATGGTGTAACCTTTTAAATATTGAATAGTTTAGATTTTGGTGAGTCAGTCTGTACTTGAGTCGCTTTTTTACCAAATACGTTTTTAACTCTCGAGCAGTTTTTGGACGGCTACTTTTTACTGTCACTTGAGTAAAAATATGTTAAAGTAGTGCTGCTCTCACCTGAGTACAATTTTTGGGAAACCTTCCCTAAAGTGAAGTTATGCAGAAAAGTGAGCAGACAATCCTCAGCGTCTCCGGATGTGTTCTTATGCACTCATAAAATCTCTGTCTTTCTAATCGCAGGTGGTCTCGGACTCTCCAACACCATGTATGCCCGGCTGAACGAGATCATCGCGCTGGATGGCTCTATTGCCGTCACTCTGGCTGCACATCAAGCCATCGGTCTGAAGGTAGCAGTCGCATGCCGCTTTATTTGCGTCGAGTCTCGGTCTGCTAGCGTAGTCGAGCGTATGCGAATGTGTGCGTGCTAAGAGTCGTGTGGTTTCAGGGGATTCTGATCGCTGGGAACGAAGCCCAGAAGAAGAAATATCTGCCCAAGCTGGCTTCAGGAGAACACATCGCCGCTTTCTGCCTTACAGAACCTGGCAGGTACAGATCCTGACAACTCCTTCATGTCCATGACTCCTTATATATTTCCTCTCAAGCTTTTTTTTTTTTTTTTTAGTTTTATACTTATAAAACTGACCAGCCTGTTCATCTGAACCCCACTGAAAACCTGCTGGTTATTCCACCAAATATTGATTTCTGAACTCTTTCTGGGTGAAAACATCAGTATTGTTGTTTCTAAATGAACATGAACTTGTTTTCTTTGCGTTATTTGAGATTTGAAAGCACCGCATCTTTTTTTTATTTTGACCATTTTTCATTTTATGCAAATAAATACACAATTTTTGTTTTGGAACTTCGGAGACATGTTGTCAGTAGTTCATAGAATAAAAAGAACAATGTTCATTTTACTCAATATTTACCTATAAAGAGTAAAACCAGAGAAACTGATCATTCTAAGTATCGGCTGATCACCCATCTCCCAAACTTAAGGAAATCGGCAGCAGTAAATCAGCTGGTTATAAATCTGTTCACTCCTAATGTCTGCAAAAGTCTTTGATTTTAAGGTGACCAGTCAGACGGTTTTAGCAACAAAAAAAAAAACTTCCAAATATTCAGACATGAGCTCTTTTTTTTTTTTTGGTCTTCTTAGGATAGCAGCTTCACACTGCCAACCAGTTTGATGTTCTTATTGTTTTCTTTTCCCTTCAGTGGAAGTGATGCAGCGTCCATTCAGACTCGGGCGACTCTGTCTGAAGACGGAAAACATTACCTGATCAACGGTTCCAAGGTGCCGCATATTAATTCTACAAAAAGGAAAAGCACTCTCCCAGCATGTCCCTGTTCCTGTGGAGCGACTCTTGAGTTCCTCGTTCCTTCTCTTGTTTTCAGTTTTGGATTTCAAACGGAGGCTTCGCAGACATCATGACGGTGTTTGCTCGGACCGAAGTGGAAGTGGACGGTGTGAAGAAAGACAAGATTACCGCCTTTATCGTGGAGAAGGCTTTTGGGGGCGTCAGCAGCGGCAAACCTGAAGACAAACTTGGCATCAGGGGTTCCTACAGTAAGCCGTTCATTCATACCCGGCAAAGGGTTTAGGCCGTATTACCTCTGCTATGCAAAAGTATTCACACCCACGCAAAAGTTGTACATTCTGTCTTTCTGAAAACGCCAAACCACGTATTGGTTTGTTTTTGTCTTCACAATGCTTCTGATTTCCCTGCTGCCATTTGAGAGAAAACGATGGGATCCATCTCCTGGAGTCTCATTCGCAAAGCTTGTCCTGAAACGTGTGCGCACCGCTCTCCACGCAAAGATCGTGATTCATAAAAAACTAACTTGACGCGAAACTAATATTACTGAGGTGTTTCGCATTGGAAATGTACGGTTTCCTGTGGGTGTGTTGAGTGCAGAACGTTGTGTGAAAACGTTCAGGTGCAGCTGTGTGCGTTTGAACGGTTTTGTAAATCCGATATCTTTTTTGGTGTACGTCATTTTTACCTTTTGGCCAAACATACACTTTTAGCATGAGTCCTGCAGTTCTCTATGCATGGCACTAAGCAACGATGTTAGCATCATTGTTCTTTGTTTTGAAGCGTGTGAAGTGTCCTTTGACAACGTTCCTGTTCCTGTGGAAAACGTGATTGGAGAAGTAGGAGGCGGATTCAAGGTAAACTCTGCTCTGTTTCCAGGCTAACTTGTATTCATATGTTTTTTTTTTTGTTTTTTTTTTTTTCCCCAGTTCTGATGAAGCTCTGTCTCTGTTCAACAGGTCGCCATGAACATCCTGAACTCTGGGAGGTTCAGTATGGGCAGTTCTTGTGCTGGAATGATCAAAAAGCTGATGGGTAAAAAGAATATATCTACTCCCAGAAACAGAAGTGGTGAATGGTTTTATTTTTTTTGTAATACTTTTATGTTTTCTTTTAAATTTTCTTTATTTTTTCCTTTAGAGCTGACCTCAGAGTACGCCGTCAGCAGGAAGCAGTTTAACAGGAGCCTGAGTGAATTCGGGATGATCCAGGTAGGATCATCACTGCTCCTGGTGCAGAGTACTGCAGTAACCAGTTACATTTACTCAATTACATTTACTTGAGTAACGTTTTTTTTGTTGTTTTTTTTTAAATGTACTTTTAGGAGTATTTTTACTGTACTTTTTACTTTTACTTGAATATTTTTATTATGAAGTATTTCTGCTCTTACTTGAGTAAAATTTCTGGATTCTCGACCCACTGAATGAAGAACAAACATGTTTTAACCAAAACTGAACCAAATAACGACACACACCTGATGTTTTGTAAAATTCCATAATTTAGTTTGTTTGGTTACTCATGTGAATTATTGTCATTTTGGTCCTTAAAATTCCAAAACGTCGACTCAACTTTATATTTTGGTCCATCTGACGGTGCAAATTTTACATATTAAATGATTGATAATTTCATCAGTTACTCATCAGTACTTTTTACGAAATACATTTGAACTTTTATGTGAGTAACTTCTTGGATGGATACTTTTTATTTTTACTGGAGTAAAAAGTAGTGGTACTTTTAACTGAGTACACTCTTTGGCGACTCTGCCCAGCTCTGCATAATGACACGCTTTGACTCGTTTGTCTGTGCAGGAGAAGTTTGCTCTGATGGCCATCAACGCCTTTGTGATGGAGAGCATGGCGTACCTGACGGCGGGGATGATGGATCGACCAGGAGTCCCGGATTGTTCGTTGGAGGCTGCCATGGTTAAGGTGGGACAGCCAGACGTCATTCATGCTAAACCCAATAGTAACCAGATACGTCACAGTGTGTGAACATTGCGTGCAGGTCTTCAGCTCAGAGGGAGGCTGGATCTGTTGCAGTGAGGCTCTGCAGGTCCTCGGAGGTCTGGGCTACACCAAGAACTACCCGTTTGAGCGCTACGTCAGGGACTGTCGCATCCTGCCCATCTTTGAGGTGTGTTGGCTAACAGGATGGTGATTTCTTTCCTTCTTCTTCTTCTTCTTCTTTTTAAGATGACTGATGGACAACTAGCTAACCTCTTGCCCAAAATGAAAAGATTGTCCTCCTTGACTTTATGACATTTGGTTTAGATGAACAAAAATGAGGAAAATCTTCGTCACGCATCTACATCGATGAGAAGCGAATCCGGCAGTTCGGGTGAAGTATGTCAGGCCTTTAGTCCACAGTTAGCCAATCACGAGGTCTAGGAGAGAGACAAAGTAGTGCCAAGCGTGTAATCTATAGGAGGACTACATGTTATTGCTGCAAGTGACCAGCAGGTGGCTTTGGAACTTGAAGCTCTCACGTTTCTTTCTCGATGCTGGTCTCTTCACCAAATTTGAACGAAATATTAGAAACGTGATCAAAAGTCGGTGCCAGAAAAATCCGAATCTTTCTCTGCCACAGTCGGCGAGCTCCCACACGCTGCTGTTTTTGTAGTTTTGAGTGTTTTTAGCAGTAAACAACGTCGGAACAGTAAGCCTGCCGTTTGTGTCCAGGGGACAAACGAAATCCTGAGGATGTACGTCGCGCTCACCGGGATGCAGCACGCCGGCAGCGTGCTCACGGGAAAAATCAAGTACGTATAAAACGCCACGGCGCGGGTAAAATTATTCACACCCCTCATATGATTAAATTTTTTATTTTTTTTATGTTGGTGCAGTTTTCCACTTGTTATTGACGGGAATCAATTTTTTTTTTTAACATGCCATTTTGTCTTGAGATCTAATTTGAATTTTTCAAACTACGCTGAAATGAGACGAATATCTCTAAACAGAAATCTGTTAATAAATATATTGATTTATGTTATTAACTTATTTCGAACAGACAAAAAAGTGAAAACAAGGAAAAATAAAAATGAAAACAAATCATCTTGCCCAATTCACATATAGTTTTATATATATCTCATTTCTTCTCGCAAACAAGACTTCTGGTCGAATAAAAATACATTTTCATCCACCTCTGCCAGTGATATTGTTGATTTTGGGCTGACTTGCAAAGTAAGGATGCTCAAATTTGTTTAAACGACATATTAAAATCATAAAAAAAACACCGGATTCGATTCTCCCAGTGTTTCTATTTACTAAATTAACTCGTACATCAGAGGAAACGGTCGAGTTTTTGGTGGTTTGTAGTTTATTCTGAAAACGTTTGCCCAGCTGCTGCACGATTTCACGGCAAGTAAAAAGTTTTGCATATATTTGCGCAAACGTTCACGCCATATTCATTCATGCGCATGCTGATCTGTGTGTAAAAATATAGCGCCACGGTTTGTTTGTTTTTTTTGTGCACCGTTTATTCATGAGGTTTAATTGGTCATAATCCTGTTGAAACCTGTTTTCACTCGACTCTTCTCACTGCTCGTTTTGTCGTCAGTTTGTTTCTCAAACAAGCCGACCTTTGAAAGCAACAAAAGGAGATTAACATCCAAGTCGGTGAATACTTTTTCTAGAGGCGTTGTTTTTTTTTTTGTTTGTTTTTTTTTTTTTTCCCCTCTCAGGGAGATGAAGAAAGGAAATGTATTCATGGCCATGAGCATGGCTGGGAAGAAGCTGAGGACGTCACTGGGAGCGTCGGTGGACCTGGGCCTGACGGGGAAGGACGGGGTGGTTCATCCCAGCCTGGAGGTGAGAAAGTTGCTTCGGCCTCAGCAGGATTTCTTTTCTTTTCTCGTCTTCGTCCAGGTGGTTTTCCGGCACCTCTGTGACTTTCTGCATCTGTTCAAAAGGAAAGCGCTAAGAAACTGGAGCAGAACGTGAGCCTCTTCGGGACGACGGTGGAGAGCCTTCTCTTCAGATACGGAAAGGTGTTTTGATTTTCTAATTTCTTTCAATCAAATCAATCAATCAAATTTTATTTGTACAGCACATTTCAGCAGCAAGGCATTTCAAAGTGCTTTACATCGTAACAAACATAAAAACACAGGGTCAGCCAACATAGAATCAACAATCAAAACATTCATTAAATTCGTAATTGGTTACGTTTCAAATGTAACTCTAAACAGGTGGGTTTTTAGTCGAGATTTAAAGGCACTCGGTGTTTCAGCTGTTTTACAGTTCTCTGGAAGTTTTTTCCAGATTTGTGATGCATAGAAGCTGAATGCTGAATCCGTCATTGAATGCTTTCAGTGACGGATCCTCGGCATTTGGTGCTGATGTTTCCTCAGAGAAAATCCAATCAGTCTTCTGCAACAGACACATACATTGTGGAGCTGAGCTGTGCAGGGTGGCAGCATGTCGGAGTAGCTCTGTATTTTCGTTGGGATTTGATTTGATTTGATTTTTTTTCATAAATGGCTTTATTCTTGTTACTTCTTGTTTTGGGTTCTGCGTAGTCGGACTGATTTCTGGCTATATTTTTCATATTTTTCTGTTTATTTAATTTCCCTTTGGGATCAATAAAGTATTTCTGAATTCTGAATATCAATAAGTAAGTGCTCAAATTTGGTAAACAAAGTATTTTTGGGATACAGAGGATTTGGGTTTAACGCAAATCGAGGTCGTTTTATCTTTTTACGAAACTGTTTTATCTCTATTATTTTATCTCTACAAAACCTTTTGATTTCTCTGTTTCTCTTTCTCCTGAATATTTTGCGCATGGATCTGTTATGTTAGGATTACACATTTGTGATACAGTAATGACATCACTAAAGCCCCGCCCACTCAGAGAAGAAGCTAGAATGGATTGGCTGACGGCTGCAGCTTCTCCCTGTGTATGACAGGAGATTGAAACCGTGTCCACTGCCCGTTCATAGCCACACAAGACGTGTTTGAAAACCTACAGGAAGTCCTCGCCACAAAACAGGAAGTGACTAAAACGTCCTTTGTCTGCTCAGGCCGATTGTAATCATACAGTTTTTTTCTTCCGTCAAATGAATTTGCCCTTTGGAGACGTAAACATTTACAAAAACTCACCAGATTTGTCATTTGTGCACAGTTGGCTCTAAATCATCCGTTTTACAAATAACATTTCTTAACGTCTCAAGAAGCCAATTGGATAATAATGGAATGTGACTCCAATGCTCTCCCTGGATTATTCCTACATCCGTCTCCCTGACACATCGTCCAGTCTGCACCAGGTTTTTTTTTTTTTTCGCGCTCCCTCTGTACTCGTCCGTTTTAAAGAGTCAAAGCTTCATATTGTTCCGTTTCTTTTTAACCTGATTTCAGAGCATCGTGGACGAGCAGCTCGTCCTGAAGAGGGTGGCGGACGTCCTGATCAGCCTCTACGCCATGACGGCCGTCCTGTCCAGAGCCAGCCGCTCCATCTGCATCGGCCTCAGGAATCACGACCATGAGGTGTGTGTTGGCCAGGAGCAGCTGGGCTCCACTCAGACCGTATGAGCAGTTAACCTTTTACCATCCAGTCTGATGGCTTTCTTTAGAAGAAATCCCAGCCGTTATTAAAAATCCCACCTTAAATTAAAGGTCCACCTGTTGGAAATTTTTATTTTCCAGAAGAATCAAAAATTGATTCTCATGATTCTCATTGAAAACTACTCTGACCTGCTGCATGCTGTGTTTCCAGCAGAGAAGAGTTCATTTTTCCTCCTTTCAAAGTTGGATTTGTCTCATTCAGTGGGAAATTTTACCACTGCGGTATAACGTTGATGTATTTAAAAGTATTTCCCACGTTTTACTCCGTCCTGGAGAGATTAGAAAATGGCTGCCCAGTCGTCTCCCATCCAGCCTGATTCAGCTGCAGAAGAACGGCCAACAGATGCGTGTGCTGAGCTCGTGGCGTCATATTCAGGAAGACTTGAGGCTTTAATTGGATGAACAGAGTGTGAAGCAACAGCTGTGAATTCTTGTGGAAACGTATTTTTATTATTATTATTTTTTTTTTCCCATTTTTAATAAATTTGTAAAACACTGAAAAAGCTTCTGGATGCACTGCAGAGCTGACTGGTGCTTTTTTTTTTTTAATTCTTTAGTTTTATTTTTATAAATCTTGCTGTGACGTCGTCGCTCCTTGCAGGTGCTGCTCGCCAACACATTCTGCAACGACACCTTCTTCAAGAATAACTACTTGATGGTTCAGCTGCAGAAACGTAAGTAGAAGCTGCTGCACAGTGGTGACGGCAAGTTCAGCTCTCATGCTTTTTGCTCAACTCTGCACATCTGAATGTTTTGTTACGTTAATAAATCCTTGTCCATTTAGGGACTTTTCTGAAAAGTCCGATAGACTTTTAATTAATTAGGGAAGTCTTCTGTTTGGAAACAAGCGGGCATTTTTACTTTTGTGTAATATTTTATTCAAACTTTACTTTTTTTTTTTTTAAATTCAACACAAAAACAATTAATTCCTGTCTCAAAACCCTGAGACAGTTGGTTATACCCAACCAGTGCAGAGCAGGAAATTGTCAGATTTTTATTGTCGATTTAGTTCGGTTCGTGATTTAGATGAAAATATTGTCTATCTAAAGAAACAGCAGATTGCATTGACTCGTTTGACTTGCAGCTTTCACTTCTCCAGTGAATTATGAAAAAAAAAAAAAAAAAAGTCAGATTTTAGAGTTTAGATTGGACATTTTTTTCCATCAGTCTCAAACGTAAACTGAACTTCACTGCACTCCTTAATCTGCAGGATGTTTCCCAAAACGCTGAGTTACAGTGCACAAAAACAGTTTTTTTTTTTTTTTTCTGAACTTCTTTCAACAAGAGCTTTCTGTTCGCCACAGGTTAGCTAATATTTGTCCTGGGAACTTGGCATGGTCCTCCTGGTTCCTTCCCTGGTTGTTTTCCTCAAAAACCACCATTCATTTCTCTCTGCAGTGACTCTCTACTTTGTGTCTTTTTTAAATAAATGAATGTGACAACATGTCAAAATGTTCAAAGGATATAGATGTTTTTACAAGGCTTGTTAATCTGCGCCACAGTCCAGACAGATGACTATTAAACGAATGTATTTCTCCTCCCCAGATTCTCCAGAGAACAACGATGCCAGCATCAAGAAGATCGCCCAGGCGGTTTTGGAGAACAGATCCTATATTTGCTCACACCCCCTTGAAAGAACATTCTGATTTCTCTCCCGTGACGTTAGGCCCGCCTCTGTTTCTGTGGCCGGAGGGGAAACGTAGCATGATTACTGTGTTTTATTCAGCTGTGGTCGTGGAGCTAACCTGTGAGGTCGATGGACAAAGCCGTCCCACCGGGAGAAAACTGCCCCAAGTGCTCTTTAACAAACCGTCAGTGAAAAAAAATGTTAAAAATAAGCCAGTTTTTTTTAACAGAAAGTCCAGATTTCTTGTAAATTGCCGTGTGTGACATGTTTAGGAGATGGATCATATGTGCTCCTCCCAGTCAGACTTCTTCTCTGAGAAAGTTAAGCTGGTGCTTTCCCCATCAGTCAGAGCTAAGGAGTCTGCTGCTTCCAGTATGCTCATTTATGGTTTTAGTGAGCGGTAAACTCGTTTTAATATTTTTGTTGCAGCTGTCAGGTTTTGAGCCTTCCGCAATAAAATGAGTAACTTTAAACAGGAAGCTGTACTGCATTGTTTCTGCTGCCGATGTTGCATCGCGTGCTGGTGGCTCCTCTCCTTTAACTTTTCCACAGCTTCACCACTGACTGAGCAAAAGGCTGGAACACAGGATGAAAACAACCTTTGATCTGAAATCTGACCTTTCTTTGGCACCAACAGGAAATACTGACCAGCCGCCCTCGAAGATCACAATACATCAGTCGGCGTTCACAGTTCATGTTATTGATTTTGTATTTTTTTTATTTTTTTCGGGTCAGATCACATAGTGAGCGATCACATAGTAACTGAACTGCGCACAGAGGTGAGAGCAGCACTACTGCAACTGATTTTTACTGGGGTAAAAGTAGAAAATTAGGCGTCCAAGAAATTACTCAACTAAGAGTAAAAAAGTATTTGGTGAAAAGTTTACTGAAGTACTGAGTAACTGATGAAATTATCAATCGCTTAGTATTTAAAAATTGTATCATCAGACCAAAATATAAAGGTAAGTGGAGAAATAACAAAAGGCAAAAGAAAAAAGGTTCCACAACTTGCACGAGCTCATCCCAAATTTTCAAAAAGCTGCGGCAGGCGAGCAGCGGTCTTACTGTAGCGCAACGCTCAGGAGGAGCGCGGCAGATGTCACAGTCAGACTGCGGGAAAAACAAAAATGTAAAAATGCACGGAACCACGTGTAGCGTAAAAAAGTTGTGGGGTGTAAATGACCCCGTCGAATAAGACTGAGGGGGTTAAACTGCCTAATTTAATTTTAATGGCGGCAGCTTGATCTCCTGCAAGTATCGATCGTGCAGCAATTGGAGTTTTCTGGCCGATCACCAATATTTAAAAAAGCCTGACCGACTTTGGCCTACACCAATTTGTTTCTGTACTAAATACATCATAAACACTGCAAAGTCTTCCAACAGTAGTCTGACTATTGTGAAACGCAGCCCTCGCTCAGAGAGTTGTGGCGATAGAAAAGATCTGTGGAGAAGATCTACTTCATGCTTAAATATGGACCGATTGTCCTTCACCCAAAATGAAAGAAATTTGGCCGATCAATCTGCGCATCCCCATAAAAATGACTGCTGCTCAATCCCTGGACCTTCAATCAAAAGGCTCTTGTCAATCTTCATCAAACAGGCCTTACGTCAAACACACTGTAAAGATGGGGAAAGCAGAAGAACACCTGTTCACGGGTGGCGAGTTGGTCGTCTCCACGCGGTACAACGTGACTTGCTTTTATAACCAAACGACAGATCCAGTGACTGGACTGAGCTCTGGCTTTTCGGAGTGGTAATCTGGGAGTCAAGAGCGCACACACCCTTGGCTTCAAGCGTTTAGCTCTTTGTCCTGTTTTCAGAAGAGATCATCTATTAAAATGAACACAGAGTAAAATTAACAAATGGAACGAGGGAAGTACTCATTTCGATTAATTTCTTCTGCGAGAAAAGTTCTTTTCCAGAGTTGTGTGGGATTACTGGGTTGTTTTGTGCAAACTGGCTGAAGTTCCACCATCTGGCGCTTCCATCAAAAACATGTCAATAAGGGCCGGCGGCTCCCTCCCACACACACCCATGGGGAAATATTCTTGGACAGATAGCTCTGAACTCAGTCCACTGCAAGGAGCCAGAACTTTATGTCTTTGAGCTTTTAAAGATCATTTTACCCTGTGTTTCAGAACCAGTTGAACCAACAGAAAGCAAGGCCAGCGCAGAAGAACCACCACAGAGTTCAGCTGCTTGAGATGAAGTATAACAATCTGTTAATGTGGTAAAGGTACATGGTGTTTTTTTTTAACTCTGTCACGATGAATGTTTGTCTCTGATTTTAAACACGTTGCTGTTTCTGTGGGGATTTAATTATGAGACCTTCATAAGACACTTTACAAGCAACCCCCTTAATGAAAAGTCTAAATTAAGTTTTAGGGCTTGATATCTGAAGCATATGTTCTGTGGAGTCTTCATCTAGTCCATGTCGGGGCCCAAATAAAAATGAAAACCAACCAATTAGTTGCAGTAAATAAAAAAAAAAATAATAATCTACATCTTTTTTTTTTTTTTTTGTATTTTTTTGTAACCACAAACTGCAGAGTATTTTGTTGGGATTTTATGCTACGAATCAACTCAGAGCAGAAGATGCATGTTTTGTGGTTTTCACATTTCTACTGTGTATAAAATCTGAAAAGTGTGGCGTGTATTTTTATTCAAGCCACCTTTCTGTGCAGGTCCAGGGCATATTCTGAAAAAAACATAGATAGATAGATAGATAGATAGATAGATAGATAGATAGATAGATAGATAGATAGATAGATAGATAGATAGATAGA
>CAEGAE010052850.1:0-11024 GCA_903067095.1 Girardinus metallicus | reverse complement strand
AGTTTGACTTGTCCTCAAGTAGTGCTTATGTCTTTCTTATTCATGTGGTTGGGGGTTGGTTGAGTGGAATGTTCCACTCCTCAAACTCTCACCTTTTCCTCAATAAAACGACCCATCCTTTTGTAGAGAGTCAGAGCTTGCTGACCTACGGGCCTGAGCGGTTCGAGGCCAGTGATCTCTCCCTTTGCAAAGGTAGGCCATAACACTCATGATCTTTGTGTGGTTCCTTTATAGGTTTAAAACATCCCAAACATTTGGTGCCGTGACCCGGATTCCAACATACCCTCCGCTGACGAGCAGAGAACAACACACCGAAAACCGTGCACGGTCAGGTTAACAAAAGAAGGACCTGAAACAAAGTCCCGGGGAGTAACTTCTCCGCTGGGCCGGTGGCATAGGTCTTCCTTTGTCTGTCAGCGGCGGATTGACGGAATTTGACTCGAAACGAACCACGAGGGTCTGAGTGAGTAAGTTTCTTTTCTGTTTTTTTTCCGTTTTAGAAGGGAAGGGAAGAGAAAAGAAACTTCGAGAACTTTTGTGCACTAAGGAGAATAGGACGGCGTTTCCTGCTCCGGAAAAGATCAGGGTCCTTGCTAAACCAGAAGTTTTAGCTAAATAAAAAGGGGTCCTCCAGTTGAATGGCGCTGTGCGGAACGGCATTATGAAGCCATGTCTTGGTTAGGATGATTGAGTTGCACTCTCTCACGTGTCTTTGTGTGGTTAAATCCAACTTGGAAAAGTCCATTTTATTTTCCAGTGAGCAGACATTAGATAGGAGAATAGAAGGTAGTACTGTTCTGTGAGGGTTTCTTTTTAATCTGTTGGTGATGCCAGCTCGACAGCCTCGCTTTCTCCGCCGCCTCAGCTTCTTCCAGTTTCGGCTGGTGGGGAGAAGGAGCCCGCTGCCTCAGAGGTCCCATTGTCTCGCTAGGGTATGATTCCCAGACCGAGAAGAGTTTCGTGATCCGTGGTGAAGTTAACTCCTAAAACATCCTTTGTAGTGTAGTTGCATCTCAGTCCAAGTAATGGACTCCTGTTGTACGTGATTCTTGAAGTAGATTGTGATGGTACGA
This sequence comes from Girardinus metallicus, assembly GCA_903067095.1. Lineage (NCBI taxonomy): Eukaryota > Metazoa > Chordata > Actinopteri > Cyprinodontiformes > Poeciliidae > Girardinus > Girardinus metallicus. The sequence continues at coordinate 9,951 of CAEGAE010052850.1, read as the reverse complement.
ATGACATATTTAACATAAAAAGCACATCGGGAGTTGGCTTGGCCGCAGCCACACAGGGCACCACCATTTTTTGCGGGAAAGCAGCTTCCCTTTCACAGCTGAAACTCCACTTGTTATCCAAAATTTTCTTCTTATGACTGAGAGGACATGATTTCTACCTCCATGACAAAGCTGCAAGTGAAAATGTTGGAGGATAAGGTAGGAGATGTGCTGGTCCTTTGCCAGAATGAGAGGATGTTTAATGTTCTCAGGGTGATTGTTGCTGCTGACTCAACCAATTTTTCCAAGTCAGCCAGCCGCAGGTTCCACTGTTTTTGAAAGATTAGAGGTTTAAGATCATCCCAGCCCCATTTCATCCTGCATAACTCTTGTAACAGCAGTTTGGCAAGAAGTATGAGAGGTGCTAGGAATCCTAACGGATCATAAATGTTTACAACATACCTCTGTTAGTGGAAGGCTTTTCTTTGACTTTCAGTTTGAACCGTGTCTGTGTGCACCATTGTAAAGCTAGTGCTCCGTCTACCGGTAGCTCATCACTGTCCAGATTCAACTCACAAAGAGTCTGGGACATGAGCTCTCCTGGCATGCATTGGAGCACTTCTCGGCTGTTGCTAATCCATTGGCTTAGCGTAAACCCTCTTCTGCTGCAAATAGCCATAAGATCTTTGGCCATTGTAACTGCACTTTCCTCTGATGGCAGACTTTTTAAGAGGTCACCCATGTAAAAGTTTTTGTTGACTGTTAGTACAACATCTGCTGAGAAGTTGGACTAATTATCCTCAGCAGTCTTTCTGAGAGCATAGCAAGCACAGCTCGGTGAGGAGTCTGCATCAAATAAGTGGACAGTCATACAGTATTCCTCAAGGTCTTGTTCTGGATTACCTTGAGGCCACCACATGAAGCGTAGAAAGTCCACATGCTCCTCAGACACCTTAACATGGTGGAACATGAATTTTATGTCTGCCATTAATGCTACATGTTCCTGCCGAAACCTCACTAGAACCCCCAACAATGAGCTAGTTAAGTTTGGACCTTGTAAAAGCTGATTGTTAAATGAAATTCCTTTATACTCTGATCCACAATCAAACACCACACGCAGCTTATATTTTTGTGGATGGCATACACCATGATGTGGTATATACCACACCTTGCCTTTTGGTGTTGTCAGCTGATGCTGTGGAACCCTTTCTGCATGTCCATTATTAATTGCATTAGTCATGAAGTTTGTGTACTCTTTATGGAAACCTTTGTTCCAAAGGGAACATTTCAAACTTTGAAATGTTCCCTTTCAAAGGGAACATTGCTCTGCAACAGAAATGTTGTTTGGCATAAAGACTTCTTTCCTTTTGAAATGCAGTTTTAGTTTGTAATGTCCATTCTCTAGCTGCGCAGAGTGATCCATTATATCTAAGAATTTTTGTTCTTTTCTATACATTTCCTCTTGTTCTGTGAAGGACTTCTCAATAAAGTCCTAGTTGTATTGGCTGGTCAGAAGTTCTTCAATTTTATCACCTGTAGCTCTGTTGACATGAACTGAAGGGTAGCCATTTTCAAGATCCTTGTAACCTTCTGCTGAACCATTTACAACCCATCCTAGGAGGCCTTTCACCCCGACTATTAACCACCTCCCAAGGTTCCATTAGTTTAGATCAGGGGTGCTCAAGTCCAATCCTCGAGAGCTACCATCCTGCAACTTTTAGAAGCATCCTTACTCCAACAGACTGGGAACAGCTCTAAATGAGCCATTCATTTGATTCAGGAGTGTTGGAGCAGGGATGCCTCTGAAAGTTGCAGGATGGTAGCTTTCAAAGACCGGACTTGAGCACCCCTGGTTTAGATGCGTTTGTGCCCACTAGTAGGTCTACACCAGCATGTATGCAAGGAAAATTAATGTCCTTTAAGCACAACCATTTTGACAGCTCCTCCTCACTGATGTCTGTGGAGACTGGCATTTCCTTTTGTGTAAACACAATGGGAAGCTGATAGAAATGGCTTCCATTTATTTCTGAAATTTCCAGCCCTTTAATGACAGCGGTTGTCATTGTTTTACTATGACCCATTGTCCGGAGATGAATCTGAGCCTTTCGACCTTGAATGTTGAGTTCATTAAGAAGTCTTTCAGAGCAGAATGTATCAGGCTCCCTGGATCCAGAAAGGCGTATGTTTTAATGATTTTAGTTCCCTTGAAACTTTTCACTTTCACAGGCATGATGGGAAGAATCCCTGTATGGAGGCCAGCCCCAGTATGACCACAAGTAGAGGAGGTTTTACAGCCCTTTGCTGCCTGATCCAATTCTTTTTGATAGGCTTTTTCCTTCTGTCCAATGTGCAAAATGCTGGGATGCTTTTGTTTACAGTGTTTACAACCGATGCGCTTATCATAGTTCTTGCTTAAAGGTCCTGTATCCAAGCAACCAAAACATAAACCTTTGTCTTTCAGAAAGTCTAGTTTTCTCCCGTGTGACCCCTTTCCTAATTGTCAACATTGTTTCAAACTCTTTATCCTGTCTGTATTGTACACAGGAGTACAATACAGACAGGATAAAGAGTTTGATTTGTCAGTAACTTCATTTTTAAAAGAAGGCATGTTGCAGTCATTGTTAATGGAAACATGGGTGACAAAACCGTTTCTTTTAAACTGTGACTTTATTTGAGGTTTGCTAGGTCTTATGATTCCCCTTGCTGGTTGTAAGTCCTGTATATCTCCAAAAATATACAGGTTCTGAGATTATCCTAATCTGGTGTTCAATAAAAGCAACAATATCTCTGAAACATGCTCTTTGACTAGTTCTCTCAAAAAACTCATTTGCTTTTGTTCTCCATTTTCTCTTAGTTTAAAAGGAAACTTTTGAACCAAGATTTTAATGTTAATGCCCCCTGGTGTACTGTTCAAGGTAGTACAAACGGTCTCCTTTACAACTGGTCTTTGCTTCCACACAATATTCAGAGGCTTTCATAAAGGAGTTGAACTGTAAAGGATCTCCACATAGATGGGGATTTCTCAGTGGCAGTAACTGGTTTGTTTGCATTTGAACCAGAAGAGCTGTTATTCTGTTTTCAACACAATGTAGAGGTCTCCAGCAGGTTGATTTTGATTTGATGGAAGCAGACTGTTTGAGTGGCAATATTGGGATCGGATACAATAATAAAAGCTTTAGAAGTTTGAACAGCAGGGGGAGCTGTTGTGACACCAAAGTATTGAAAACAGAATCATCCACCTGAGGTGGAATATGCTTTTCATAGGCTGTGTTTAGATCTGACTCCACCTCTTTATCCAACAACAGTCCAGCATCTTCTTGAAGCTTCTTTGCAGGTTTGGTAACCAGCTGTGAAGCTTGTGAAAGGAGTAGAATAGGTTTGATCTTGGGTCTAGCACCTTTTCTAACATATGAATCCATTCCATCAGAATGCTTAGATGTAATGCTGCCTTTACTGCTGCCCTCTAGCACCATTAGCAGCAGCTATTTTGGTGTCTTTAATATCATCAGGCACACTGGCTGAGCAACCTTGAGCCTCAGCCAACCATTTATGAGTAGCAGCAACAAAATCATGAACATTCAACATTTTAGCTTGAAACCATACATTATGCTTCTGTGCTTCATCCACAGGTAACAATCCCAACAAAAATTGGTGTACCTTTTGTGTTTCTTCAGACAAACCCAAAAACCTTTTAAATTTTCCCTTAATGTCATTCACACACCCTTTGTCATGTTTCAACATTGTGACAGTTTGTTTTAATTTTGTGAGTTTATTTAACTTTGTTTTTCGTTCACTTTCTAAGTTACTGATTTTCACCAGCAAAGCTTTGGCTGTTAATTTTACCTGTCTTTTTTCAGTCTCCCATTGAGGACTTTCCTCTTCACCCACAATGTTATTTTGACCCTCCCGATCCAGATCAATGTTTTCTTCTTCTGCCATAATGGCCGACAGTTTATAAGTTTATTTATTTATTCGCAAATTGTAGATTGTTTATTTATAGAGAGCTCTCTTTTTGTTTTAAGCAGTCTTCAGTCTATTACCAATGCATTGGATTTAACCTTTGTGTGCACACATAATAATAATGGCCATTCATAGATATCAGCGCTGACTCACGTACTCCAATGATGCGTTGGCCGGCATTGATGATCTGCGTCCCGATGTCCGCTGCTACGAATCTCAGTGGCTCCAATAGCTCGATCCATGCAGCTCCGTTCCCAGCGTCCGGTGTCGATCGCGCCTGTGCGGCTCCAGTTCCGACACCAGATCTCAGATCGCCCCTCTGTGGCTCTTGTTCCGACGCCAGGTGTCCCGATCGCCCCTCTGCGGTTCGGCGGCTCCAATAGCCTGGTTCTGTGCGGCGTTTACTTCACGGCTTCGTGGAATCACAATGCAGATGGATCTTCCAAACGAGGCAGTTTTCTACCTATATGTAGCGGCTAAAATTCTATATTTTAGGCTACTGGTGGTTGTTCCTGAATGGCGTTGGTTTTACGTGCGCTCAATTAAGATTCATAATGCCGATCTTCAGTTTGACTTATAATAAAGTCATTTATTGTCAGAACAATGTCCATTGTCTTACTATTTACGTTTACATCCACATAAATTTGACATCAATCCAAACCAGGCACAGTAGAAAACTGTTTGCCTCTTCCCATTAACAACACCTGAACAGAATCATGCTTGACTTAAATAACCCATCCCCAATTAGACACTCAGTACTCAAAATGAAATACGCCCCCTGGTGGCGATAACATAGGATAGGATAAATGGCTCCTACACATGCCTTTTTGCATGTAGGCTAAAAAATAGCTGCAAACCCCAAAACTGTCTTCATGCCTCCCTCCATCAAGGTCGATGGCCAACGCCTTTTACTTTGCATTTACACCAATTAGGTTCACTAGTTGAGTGATGGTTGCTTTGAGTTTTATTCAGGGTTATCAGAGTTAATCCATTAATAAGTAATTCATTATCTAAGTTTAGGTTTACTCTGTGCTATTTATAGATCAACGTTGTCCCAAGTACATCCTTATCTTACTTTATTTATTTTCTATTTAGGTCATAGTTAAATTACTTATAGCATCACACTTATGTATAAATTGTTATACATTCTATTTTACTTATGATTATTTTTGTATTTGCTAATATTTAATACTTTGTCAGCTAATAATAATTATCTCCTTGTGAATCAATAAAGGATCTTCTGATTCTGAATAATGAACTAAAAACAAATGTATATTGTGTGTAGTAAATCTGTATTTATCTCTCTTCAAAGCTGATCAGTTAAACTTTATGTATATGAATCAATACAATAATTATTTGCTTTTATTAAATTGCACCTATTTGGTATTTAAATAGTATCTTTAAGAAACACATTTCAGGTTTAAATCAAATTTTCTGATCCTTTTTGTGTTTTTTTCTCAAATACTTGGAAAACCCACGATCCAGAAAATACTTCCACCTAAAATAAAATCGTGTTTTTCTGCAGATTTTTCCTCCCTAAGAGTCACTGCCTGAAGTGAAACGCAAACAATCTGCTTGATGGTGAGGAGTGGCTGTCCAGCTTCCTAGCCTTATCTTTACTTTACTCACCATGCATCATCTGTACACATTACTGTGCAGTAAGCCATGAATCAGACGCTGTTCTTATCATAACCCAGGCATGGTGATGTTCTGAGGCACGCTGGTGCACTGACCCCCTTCCCTCTGTGTTTCCAGTAAACATAACCATATCTGACAAGGCCAGAGCTGGAAGGAGGGAGAAGGATCCTCTCCTCCTTTAGGTACATTACCAACCGTCTGTTCACTTGGCTTATTTCCACCAACGCTGCCTTGGCCTCCTCCTCAAAATGGAGTAGCTCTATTTCTTTCTGTTTGTCTTATTTATTGTTTTCTCAAGCATTTTATTTTACCCCACTTGTCTGCATCCTGGGGCTTTTTGCAACAGGATGAAGGGACGTAAAAAATACCTCGCTTTGTGGCTTTAGACCAAAAACAGCGGGATCCAGCGGAGATATGGCGTTCTGCTATGAAACGGTTTAATGTATGTTTTCAGGCATAAGCTCGTCATTTCTTCCCTATGTTTGGGAAAGAAGTCAACATTTTCCACCTTTAAATCAAATTACAACTGCAAACTTTAATCAATCAATCGAGTTTATTTGTATGTCACATTTTAGCAGCACGTGCTTTATATAATAAAAACAGAAAATTACAACGTTATAAGGAAAACACAATGCAGTCAAGAACTGAACAAACATTTTGATAAGTGACATCATTAAAATCATACACATCGATATGTTGATTAACGTTTCATTTATTATGGTTCGGACTTATCTCCAATCATGGGTTTAAAGGACCTCAGGTGTTTCAGCATCTTTTCAGTTTTCTGGAAGTTTGTTCCAGATTTGTGGCGCATAGAAGCTGAATACTGCTCATCCATGTTTGGTCCTACTCTGCATCCTCAGAACGAGAACCAGAAGACCTGTGGGGTTTTCATGTACATAGACCAAAAGAACTTTGGCTAAAGCCGACTAGTGGACCGTCGTCGAATCACATTTCATTCGCAGATTTTCTGCGAACCATAGCTAAACATTATTTCCATAAAATTAACCTATTAATGGTTTGTTTCATAGAGCATATCAGAAATATTCTAAAGAAAATGAGCACTATGAATTTTCCTTGATGCTGAGGAAGGATTAGGATATATGCATATTAAAGATGCAGTATATAATGTTAAGATGCATATAAATAATAAACTTTTATTATTTTCTAATAATAAAAGTAACATAATAATATAACTTTTATAATAATAAAGGTATTTATTATTATAATAATAAAAGTAACATACTACAAATTAAGCTTTTACATTCTATGCAAAAATATTTTGTGGAAGAAAGCTAGTACAAGGCTTAAAGTGACAGCTTAACTCAATTAGATTTTTCATAACCTTGCTACTTAACCTGTGCTGTGTAAGGAAATTAATGTTTCCACTTTAGCAGAGATAAAGTAGAAGGAAAGGAGAACAGTTTACTAATTAACAAAAAATGCTGAAGTTGTGCAGATGTTATCTTGATTGATCATAATAAATTATGATCAATTGAGCTCATCCATGCAGGTTTTGTACTTTCTCTTATACTGTTTCCTGGAATGTCCATCACCACAATGAAACATGGTGGTGGCAGCATTATGCTGTGGAGAAGCTTCCTCTTCAGCAGGGACTTGAATCTGAATTAATGCTTGAAAATGCATCCAGTTTGATTGATGTCAAGCTATTACAAAAATTACAAAGACAAATAGGCAAATATGTCGGTGTGTAAATGTGCATGTTGCTGATCCATCACATCAAAACCAGTAAAGTCAAAGTTCATGGCTGTAATGTGTAGATTTGTTAAAGTTTCAAAAGTTTGAATACTTCTGCAGTGCATTGCAGAAGTACAGAAGGCTCACACACTTGAATGAAATTCATTAAGTATCCACATACTGCTTTTCCTGACTTTATCCTGCGTCTACAGGAATGATGTACATGCGGCCATTATCTTCAAAAGGAGCTGCCAGAGCGTGAGGGCGTCTTTTGCCCGGCTGACTTTCATTTACAAAGTGGCGATGTTACTATTGTGTGGGGAAATGAGATAGCACCGCAGCAGACAGTGGGCTACATTATCCAGAGCCAGGCACACATCCGGTTTTCTCTTTTCCCCTTTATCAGCAGCTTTTTCTCACATAGTTCATCAGCCCGTGAGACAGGCGGTTGGGTTGGGGTGGTGCTGGGCAGTGTGTGTGAGGGTAGTGGGGTTGTGTTGGTCTCTCAGGATCAATTAGTCACTTGCAGGGAGTTGTGGAGCAGAGAGGGAGCTGGGAGACAAAAGCTGCGGCCACGTTAGCATTGCATGGAGGTGATAAAGTGACACAGTGTTTCTTACAGGCCATTAACGTGACAAGCACCGGCTGTCCAGGGAAGGTGGAGTGATGCTGCAGCGAGACGTGAGCATAGCTCTCACAGGAGAACGGCCTTCTTCTTTTTGACACACTTTCTCCAGTTCTGAGCATCTCTACCTTCCATGCCCTCTTTGCCAGCTGTTTTCTTTCACTCTCCATCTCAGTGCTTTCCCCAGGAGTGACTTTTATTCTCCCTCTCGTCGTCTATCCCCCCTCCGCACTTTCGTAAAAAGCTGCCTCCATCTAAAGCTGCAAACTCCTTCACACACTCATCCAAATTTCTCCTTTCATCTTTGACCTTGCTGCTCTTTTTTCACTGTACCTCGTCTCTGTATCGTCTTGTCCCTTTTTCACAGTACTGACCATCTCAAGTCTATCAAACCCAGCTTCTTTCCTAAGAAGCTTGTGTTCTTACTCGCCTCTTCGGGTTATTGAAGGTGACAGATGATGCAAAAACAGTTTCTCTGCCATCACAACAGGACAAAGGCCCAACAAAGCAGAAGAAGGTGTGGGTTGCTGTCAATTGTCTCTTAGAGAAGCAGTTGTAAGGATAAAAAAGCCTTGGTGATTTCAGAGGCCAGAGGAGAACAGGCAGCAGAAGCTCAAATAACCACTTGCTGCAATCAAAGTGTGCAGATTAACATGTTTGAACACATAAAACATGAAGTTTTGACGCAGCAGAAAATACACACCAACTGTCACATCTGGTGACTAAGAACAGGAAACTGAGTATACAATTTGCAAAAGATTATCAAAGCTGGATAACAGACTGGCAAAAGTTGCCTGGCCTCTACTGCAGCCACAGCATTCAGGTGATACACTCAACATTTGTCATAAACGTCACAAAAGGATGAATGCAGTTTGTCTTGTTCAGGCCGGTAATGGTTTAACAATGTGGGGAATATTTTCTTTAGTCCCCTAAGTACCAATTTAGCATAATTTAAACTCCAAATTCTGACTATAGTTGTTTTAAATTTCGAAGGAGGCGACGGAGGCAGCAGTGGAGAGCGGACGGGTAAGTTGTGATACGGAGGAGCGGTTTGACAGCCAACGGTGATCCAGGAACTGACTATTGTCTTTCTTTGGTATGGAGAGGATGAGGAGGAACTCGGGCATCTACCATGGCGTCACGAGGGGATTCTCTGAAGGAGCAGGTTCTCAAGTTTGTACAGGAAATCCCAGGAACTGGGCTCGGATTGTCTGTAGGAAGGAACAGCAACAAGGAGAAATTATTCATAGGAAACAAGTAGTCAATTTGCATCAAGGGCTCAGTTTACCAAAACTGGCAAACACTCTGGTGTCGAAGTGTTGGCTGTCAGGTCCTTTTATACTCCAAGCTGAGTGTCAGATTAATCACGGGTGTGTCGATAAGGTCAGCAGGCGCGCTCTCCAGGGTGCCTGCTGGAGAGCAGGCACCCTGCTCTCCAGCCAAAAGCCCTGGAGGGTGCCTGCTCCCTACAGTTTCTTTTACTGTTTCTTTTACAGTCACCAGTAAAAGAAACAGCAGACAAAGAACAGAAAAAAAAACCCAACCCACTAAAACAAAACCCAGAACCCAACAACATACCTTTACACATCAAAATACTCACCTTGTTCCCTCCTCAATCAAGGGCCAACTAACTGATTGTCACTTTGAACTACACTTTAATTATCTTCTTTTCATTCCGACTTGTGCATGTGCACCCTCTCTCTGCACAATGGCTGCGCTACTTCTGCACAGTCACTTTACGGCACCTTTCCGTTTCAAGCCCTTTCAAAATAAAAACATTGACTGCAAAACAACAAATACTCCTTATTTATATGAGGAAATACAAAATACTAGAAAGGTAATTTACACTGTTCCAAATTATTATGCAAGTGATATTTTCTCAGATTTTCTTAAACGGTCAGTGCAAATGATGGTCAGTATAATTTTCAAGCCATGAAAGTGATCAGTCAGAAAGTCCATATACTTTGCTGAGGTCAGCTGCTGTTACAATTTTTTGAGTCTATTTGACCCATAAAAAGCATCACAATTTTAAAGGCTTGCAACGTGCTGTC
>CAEGAE010052848.1:0-22707 GCA_903067095.1 Girardinus metallicus | reverse complement strand
TCTACCTATCATGTCAATTACAGGCCTCTGTCATCTTTTTAAGTGGGAGAACTTGCACAATTGGTGACTGACTAAATACTTTTTTCCCCACTGTAGTTTAATGCCTATCATAATTTGATCAGAGGCAAATAAAGAGTCGTGAAAATCTGAATATTTTATTAAACTTATATTATTATATCTATTGGAGAAGCCTAAGAAAATCTGGCCCGCAACATAAACAAGAGCAAAGGAGCAAAAAGTGCAAATAATCAGACATAGACTCTGACAGAACAATCCATCCTCTAATCAGGATGTCTGCATCCACAGAAGTTCAGCTTTCAGCTTATCTGACCTGACCAGCTTCTCCCAGTATTTATTTATTTATTTATTATATCTCTATAAAAGTGATATGTTAGCTGTGGAAGATCTTAGATACATCTAATTACTGGATTTAGGAACCGCAGCATTGTTCTTGTTCCCCAATCCTCTCTTCAAACACTAAACTTCTGCCCCGATTGAATCATGGGAATACTTTAGACTGGTACCAAATGGCAGAACGCAGACACCTAATTCAATTAGAAAGCCTGAGGGCGGCCCAGCATGTCTAACTACATCACGGTTAAGCATCTTGATTTTGTCAGAATTATAGAAAATGACAAGTGAACTCAACATGAACCAGAGAGTCGGGGTGGAATCCTCGTATTGGCATTTCTTGATCGAGGCAAGGCGGTGCCAGAAAATCAATACTCTTCAGTCGAGCTCCCATGTAGCAGTTTCCTCCTTTTGGATTTAAAGAAAAGAACTCCCAAGCACTGAATGCTGTGTGTGTATGTGTGCCTATCTATGTGTAGAGGGAATAGTAATGATAGTGTTCATTAATTGCTAACTGCTAATTAAAAAAATATATATTTTTCCCATATATGCATTTTTAATGCTATTAGAATAATGTAAAAAATTACATACTCTGGCAAGTTCACAGACAAAACATATCACAGACTAATCATCTCAGTGATCTCTGTTCTGTTATATTTACAGAGCCTTGCAAAAGTATTGATACTCTTTTCCACATTTTGTTACTTTACAACCACAACTTTTAATTTATTTGACTGGAATTTAATATGATTGACTAAATCCATCCATCCATTTTCTATTCACCCTTGTCCCTTAGTGGGGTCAAGAGGGCTGCTGGTGCCTCTCCAGTGAATGTTTCGGGCGAGAGGTGGGGTCACCCTGGACAGGTCGCCAGTCTGTCCAGGCAACACAGAGACTGACAGGACAACCATGCACACATAGGGAGAATTTAGAGAGACCAATTAACTTAATAGTCATGTTTTTGGACTGTGGGAGGAAGCCGGAGTACCTGGAGAGAACCAACACATGCACAGGGAGAACATGCAAACTCCATGCAGAAAGACCCCGGGCCGGGAATCAAACCAGGACCTTCTTGCTGCAAGACGATTGACTAAATCAAAATATTAAAACAAATAAAATGATACATGGAATGAAATAACATTTTCTGCTACTTGTCTTCAAACATCATCTACCTGTTAGAGTCCACCTGTGAATAATTTCATCTCAGTATAATTACAGATGTTTAGTGAAAACCTCGGAGGTTTGTTGGTGGATCTTATATTAGCTGTTCAATTAAACTACTGCAGAGTGAATAAGTACATCTGTGTCATACAGTCCAACATTAATTAAATTATAAATTATTTTCTATTCCCATTAAACCTTGAATTTGTGTACATTTAAAAAGCCGGGAGTTGAATCTGTTTCTCAGCACTGGGAGGATTTTTCAACCAGAGATAAGAACACACCGTCTAAAGACCTGGACACGAGTCATAATGACATACCAGTCCACTCAAGCTGTATGGCCTTATTGATCTCAGGATCTTATGCAAGGTGGAAGATTGCTCCAACCCTTCTTGCTCTCTCTCTGTCTGCCAATTGATTCTAGAACCATGGCCTCCACAGCTGGGCTGAATGTTTCTGAAGGAGGAAGGCAGGCAAACGGCCTCAGATGTTTGGACAGAAGGGCTCTTTCAGATCCCATCTGGGATCGGAAAGAGCCATGGCACATGTTTATAGCTGGTGGCATTATTCCTTCGGTTGAGGTGGACGCCCATGTCTTGTTAGGTCTGCAGTTGGTCAAACCTGTTTCCATGATCAGATCATGGATTGAACAGAATTCTGTGAGATGTCTAAAGCTTGGGAATTTGTTCTAGAACCTAACTCTGCTTGGAAACTTTTCCACAGTTTCTCTGTCTGCTGTGTTTCCTGGTCTTTACGATGCTAGTTGTTCTCCAATGTTCTCCACCAAGCTTTTAAGGCCTTCATCACAGGGCAGATGAGTGTATACTCAACTGGTTTCTATTTACTTCAAAATAAATGTTCCATCTTGATGAAGGATGGACTTGTTTTTAATGTGGATAACGCAAAAAGAAAGAAGTCTTCCTTTTTGTAGCTGTGCCGAAGAAGCAAATATTTGATAACATGTTGAAATATATGTTTGTACATGCACAATGTAAAAAACTATACTACAAGCTGAGCTCTGTTTTTTGTAATCAGAACGTAATAAAAACAGACAGTGGTGATTGTAGTTCTTCCCAGGTATCAGCCTAGCAAAAGCAATGGGTTCCATCTGTAACATGAAGCATTTATATCAATGCTAAGAGCTAAGGTCAGTATGATGGTCTTCCTGGCGTTCAGTTTCACTGTTTATTGCTTTAAATAACAAAACGTTGAATGGAGTTTATCATTGCAGGCCTCATGCAGCTGGTTGTTTATTGTCTGGAGTTCTACAGCGCTGTTCCTGCGCTGCAGAACTCAAGAGTACTGAGTGGGGCCATGCACCTTTTCAAAGCTTGAGTGCCTGCATCGAAACAAACAGGTACAACAAACCCAGAGATCAGCTTCTCCGTATAAACAACCATTTACTGAAGCTTTCAAACTTCCAAAAAAGGCTCCACAGTCTGCTGGCTTTTTCCCAAGAGAAACTCTCTCAATTAAACGGATCCTATCATGGGTTGTGTGTACTGGGGAAGACCAAGAGCCAGCAGCCAAAGAGGAGTGGGCTGGAGAAAGGAGCTTTGCAAATATACAATTTCTTTAAAGTCCTAATAATCTGACATCTTAATCCTTTCTATACACCATCAAGTAATCATTCAGAAATGCTGAAAAAAATTAGCACAACTCATGTTTGAGGAGAGTATTTGTTAGAAGAGGCTAAATATAGTCTCGGGGTTGAACAAAAGGGGTGAACCGAGTCTGACACGCTGCAAACACAACAGCTGAGTGTGTGTGGTGCAGCGTGACGGATCACAGCAGAGACAGAAGGGCTCACAGCATCTGTGGGAACCGACAGAGTTCACCTACCATGTGATCCCACTTACCTGCTTGTTAGCCAGGAGCAGCACCCATGAATCAACACTGAAGGCTCAGCTCATCACATCCATGTTCAGTGCACAAGTCATGTGTGCTGTCAAAACATTTATCTTTTGCCATGACAACAGTATTCCATGTAACCATATTTACTGAAGAGAGCAAGCGACGAGAAATATTTGAAATAAACTATCACAAGTTGAAGCTTGTTTGATCTTACTCATAAATAAAACCCACTGCCGTGTCACTACCAGCAGGAGTTTTACATCAGACTGAAAAAACGTATCCAGTGTGTATACTGACCTCGTTCAGCTCCGCTGGTATCAGTGTGAAAAAAAGTTGGGATTTTTCAACATCAATCAACAGTGGCATGAAAATGTATTTTAAGCGTTTTTAAGCATAAGTGGCAGCATCTCAGTCACCTTTTTTCAGTTTCACCTTTATCTTATCAGTACACAGAATATTTTCACAAAAGTCTTCAAGATCATCAATCTGTTTCTTTGCTAGACACATCGTTAGATCTGCTTCTTTTCAAATGCTCTCCTCAAACATGACTTGCCTTCATTTTTCCAGTAGTGGTTTCAAATTCAAAAATGCCTTAAGGAAAATTAAATGCTGTTGCAAATCATATTGATTCCAGTTTTTTAAAGAGTTATTGTAGATAGTGATGGCTGCTGGCAGGATCTCCTGTAGCGGTCTGTATTATCTGAAAAAGCTTCCGACTGAAGACACTCTGGTTTCCCAAGACAATTTCATGAAGATGATGGTCAGAGTTGTTCATAATTTTCTTGATTTTTATGTAAAATCCTTCTTTTCATCCTCATCTCCAGAAGTTCCATAGACGTCCCCAGAGCAAAACCAGAACCAGAACCAGCCTTCTTTATCAGGTTGTTTTCAGGTCCCTGGATCTGATGCTGCTGCCTCAACAGATGACAGCAGAAGAGAAGTTTTGTCCTTGGATGCCATTTTTGCCCATTCTCTCTCTCTCTCTCTCTCTCTCTCTCAGTAAGGGTGGCAGAGTTTAGATGTTTCTTAGAGCAGTGTTTCCCATCGCTGGTCCTCAAGGCACACTGCCCTGCATGTTTTAGAAATTTCCCTGCTTTAAGGCACCTTATTCAGCTGATTGCAGTTCAGCAAAGAGCTGCTAATTGAAATCACCTGTGCTGAAGCAAGGAAACGTCTAAAACATGCAGGGCAGTGTGACTTGAGGACCAGGGTTGGAAAACACTGTCTTAGAGGTCTTTTGTGACCCCCTGAGTGAGTAGTTGATTTGCTCTAGTTTTGGTGTGTTGGCCACTCCTGAGAAGAGCCGGTACCTATCTCCAGCTGTCAACAGGCAAAAGGCAGGGTACACCCTGGACAGGTTACCAGTCCTTCGCAGGGCAACATATAGGACAAACAACCATGCACGCACACCTTTTATTTAGAGAGACAAATTAATCTAACATTCATGATTTTGGACTGGGAGAAGAAGGCAGGAGACCCAGAGAGGTCCCACATATGAACAGGAAGAACACGCAGAAAGACCCTGTGCCAGGAATCAAACCCTGGACCTGCTGCCTGCAAGGCAACAGTGCTACCAACTGCACCACTGTGCAGCTGCAACTCATTCATTGAAGGCAATAAAAACCCTGAACCATGATGCAGTTAGAGAGGAATGTTAAATATATTTATATATACAAGATCCATGCTGTTGTAAACATGACTCTTTCAATTTAGTATTTCTAGAATGTCAGAATACAGTTGGTATCTAAAACTTAAAAATAGGAATATGACTGTGAACACACTGCAGGCGGTTTTTACACATCTCCCCATGTTTTGCTGTCTGTGTGTATTCCAGAGTCAGGCTGCCTGTTGTGGGCCGTCCCTGTAGTCCATTGAGCAGAGTAAAGCACGTTGGCTCTCCATGAATTAGAGCAAACATCCATCCAACTTATCTCTGAATGCAGACTCGGGCTCTTTGCCTGATAATTGCAGGTTAATACACACGACTCTCAGACACACAGTAAATCGCTTCTTTGTGTGAAGCTTAAGAATCGCCATTGATTCCCATCCCCAGCCTCCATTTCTGAGTCCGGATCAAATGCAGGGAAACACAGTGTGAAAAGTGGACTTTTGCTAAAACCGTTAGGCTGTATTTCCATCATCACCTCAATGTTGCTATGGTAGGAAGAACTGGCTTGATCACTCAAATCTTCAACTTCAGCCGCATGGTGGTTTTTCTGATGGGCAAGAACCTGAATGGAGAGAATCTTCTGATAAACCTGTAACACCAGAAAGTTCTCATTGTCCTGACTGACTCCTGGTTCCTCTGACTCTCCCCCTGCTCTCCCCTCCCCCACCTTGCTTCTCAGTTAGTTCCAGATCCCCTCCACCCACTTCCACCCAAAAAGAAATGATCTTTAAAATGAGCAGTCGCTGTGCCACACAATAAGACGCTCTCTGGCTGCAGCCACTCAATGCTAACAGAGATCTGAAAACTGCTTATTCACCATCTCATCTTCAAGGGGTAATAAATAAACGCTGGACAAGCTGCTATTGCTAAAAGGGCTGGCTTCCAATCAAAGTCTGTTCAGAGAACAGTTGTGGTTTTATACAAACACTTGTTCTGTCTAATAATGAACATAAAAAAAGATTATTTCTTTATTTATGAATTGTTGCGGTGGACAAAGCACCGAGACCACAGGAAGAGAACTTCATTCTCAAATGAAAATGACAGAAGGTATGGCTGGAAAAATGAGATGCAAACATGAGTTTCAAATGCACATCATATGCACACTGTGTGTATGATGTTTCTCCACCAGAATGTTCAGACAGAAGGAAAGAAAGCAACAAAAAAGGACACAGAAAGGAAGGAAGTTGCTATATGCTAGCTGCATAAATGCAGGCCTCTACATTTGGAGAATGTTTTCCTAGTAGAATTTTTTCTACAAGAATCTGGACATTTGAATCAAAGTCCAGATTCAAATGTGGACTTTGACTAGTCCATTCCAAAACTCTAAAGGTGTGGTGTTATGTGTTTTCAAAGCACATAGTGGCATTTTATAGCACACTCAAGTAACCATGAGTGTGTTCACATTGCAACCTGAAGTTTCCCAATTCTGATTTTTTTGCCTTAATACAACCTGTATCTGATCTTTCATGACAGTCTGAACAACACAAGTTGGATTTTTTTTTAATGCAACCCAGGCCACTTGGAAATCCGATACGTATCGGATCCAAATGTGACCTGACGTTCAGAAGGCATCAATGACTGGAATATCGACACTCAGCCAACGTCACTATTCTGCGCCCAAGCGGGAAGAAAAACAAGAACCATTACGGATGATACGGAGGATTAAGTTGTGGCTCTGGTCAGACAACAACTTCAAAATCGTAAGCTGTGCTCCGCCGTTAGCATCCATGTTTACTTCCGCAAACACTGAGCACGTTTTCTATGTGCGACGTCATTGCACCCTTTACTGTGCATGCGGGACACTTTCAGGTTGTTTGCAGTTCACACTGGAGATCACATATAGATCACATATATTTGGATGTGTGAACAGTCGCGGCAAAAAAATCCGATTTGACAAAAAAATCGGAATTTCAGGCTGCAGTGTGAACACAGTATTTATTACCTTCGGTTGATAGGAAAATACTGTATATATCAATGCAGATATTGATATGTCTGCATTGATACATATCATATATATCTGATATGATATATCTGTTAAACATGGCATGTTTAAGTCATGTTTATTTAAGTCAAACATGACTCAAACAAAATTTGACGTGGTGATTAGATGCCTTGAAATTGGGCCTTGAAATTGGGCCTTGAAATTGGGCCAGGCCTGGATGCTTCCTGTTGGAAGCCACTGCAGAGTCTATGAACATGGAGGAGATGAGCTCAGCGCCACTTGTGGATCACAGATGGTGTTGGTAGATATTCCTGGAGCATCTTCAGCTCTGCAGCCTCTCAGTGTTGTTTATTATTTATCAGTGATTAAGAACTTTTCAACTTTTGTAACGTCAATGTTTTCTCATGTAGTTGTAGATGACTTTCCTCACTGTACAACTGTATCTATTTAAGCGTGAAACCTTTGTGGAAAAAGATTATTTCTCCTTGCTGTTACAAAACGTTATTTATGGTTTTCAGATGCAAGCAGCCGCAGGTCTGCCCTCGAACATAAAATATATTTACTAATTTAAAATAATATGAATAAATAAAACCCAGCAAGCTCTACCATCAGCACAGCACACATCACACAGCCTGGAAAATAAATAAAAGAAGCTGCATTTAAACTGAAGCTTTTCCCCAATTAGTTTTACTCAGTTTATTCGTCTCTTTTTTTTTCTTCTTTTTTTTCCATGAACGCCGTTAACATTCATGAATCCAAATAGTGCAGCTTTTGGCTGGGAGGACGTGATGGCTGAAGTCTCTCGGCGCCTCGAGAACGATCAGATTGGTGGTCGGCTCGGCGTAAAGAGCTGTGGCAGACCGAGCCGCTCATTAAAGAGCTCCAGATGTGGACCAGATGTTAGGGGTCTTTCTCATAAAAAAAGAAAAAAGGAAAACACTTTTAAAAAATCCTCAGCGGTCGATGTGACGGCAGCGGGTTATTAAAGAGGGCACATTTCCAAGCAGGAGACGGGTCGGGATTTTGTCATACATAGCGCTTCCAGCCTCTGTGTGGAGTGTACGCTCCCGTGTTTTCCTGGGATTCTCCCAGCGCTGCATATGGTACTTTGAGACAGACTCTGTGAACTGTGGTTGAACTGTCGGAGGGAACGCATTCAAAGAATGAAAAACAGTGGGGGTAAGAAAATCTCCCGGCCCCCTTTTTTCGATCGCTCATACAATGGTCGGGTTTTTTAGACATTCCTCTATGAATAGTCGATGACCAGAATTCTTTGTGTGAGATTTTTTTTTTTTTTTTTTGTTACACGAGCCTTTTACTACATCACATGATGCCTCTGTGAATAAAAGATGTGCAAGACGGCAGATGAAAAGCATATTATATTTGATAAAACTTGGCAAATGCAGAAATTGAGATGCAGTTAGGCCTTTGGGTGTTCTGGAAAAGCATTTCTTGCTCCTCGTTACTTCTCTCTGCAGCAGGGCAGGAAAGTCAGCTTCAATCTTCTGCCAGCTACTTGAGGGCCCATTGATTTTCAATCCAGAGGGGCGATACACGGTGTAACGAGAGAAATCAGCATTATTAAAAAAAAAACAAAAAAAAAAACATGTGACCTAAATCCTCCGGATTCTAAAATAGCAACAGGAAACCCTGACAGACAGTCAGGCAGCGACACAAAGGAAGAGGGTAGAATAAGAGGGGCTGTGAAAAAAATAGATCGATTTGTAGGTGTGAAAAAAAAAGAAACAGCACAGAACAGGTTTGATTTTCCACAAGCAGAGAACCATTTGTGTCATGTTGTTATCTTTCTAAAAACATTTGGTCCAGGCAGTGCTTGATGTAATCTTAATTACTGGAAAAGAGTTTACTGATGCAGATCAGTTTTTGTCTCGCTATACTTACAAAATCAATGTCCTAATAACACCGTATTTATTTCAAAATAGTTTGAACACCCCTCAGACCATTCTTATTAAGCACAAGACATTTCAGGCAGTATTTATTTACACCACATGGCGATAGAAACAAAAATCGATGGCGTGTATACTTGAACCGCAAATGATGTTTATAGA
Source organism: Girardinus metallicus (assembly GCA_903067095.1). Lineage (NCBI taxonomy): Eukaryota > Metazoa > Chordata > Actinopteri > Cyprinodontiformes > Poeciliidae > Girardinus > Girardinus metallicus. The sequence continues at coordinate 13,661 of CAEGAE010052848.1, read as the reverse complement.
TTTAACTGAAAATAGAGATTGTCTGGTCCCACTGACCTCTGAATGGGCAGCAAAACAGGTGAGAGAATGACCTTATTATACTTCAGGGCTAAATCAACATTAGATAATGCTGAAGATCTTTTCATTTTTTTGAAAATGAAAAGATTTTCTTTAAAAAAAAATTATTTTTTTTTTGTAATTGGATTTGGAACAAGTGATTAAGTCTTGTTTTAAAATAATAAATGTTCAATTGAGGACAAACAATGTTTTCTCTTCCTGTGGTCCAAAGCAGATGTTGTTCTGGTGTGACGTTCTGTTCGTCCCCCTCATCATGGTGGAGGGGTTTGGGTGACCTGATGATCCAGGAGCCAAACAGTGAGGGGCTTCAGGGTCACCCATGGCAAACGGGTTCTATGTGGGAGATCAGACAAAGCTCAGCCTGGAGAGCCTTATGATTAGACATAACAATAGAAGCAGTGTTCCCTCGCCTTGACCCGGATCACTGGGACCCCCCTATGGAGCCAGGCCTGCTGGTGGGGCACCAGGGGAGGACCTGGTCAGGCTTTTACCCATGGGGCTTGGCTCCATGGATACCCTATTTGTGGGAAGAGCCAAAGGAGTTGGGTCAGTGTGATCCTCGGATACAGAAGTTGACTTTTGGGACGTGGAATGTCCCCTTTCCGGTGGGAAGGGGACATTCCCACAAATACTCCAACCTCTCAGCTGGAGTATGAGGCTGAGAGGTTCTGGCTGCAGCCACACTCACCTCAGCACTCTGGAACCAAGCAGAGTGGGCATCTTCATTGCCCCCATCTTGGTGTCTGTATGTTGGGGTTTACACTGGTGAGCAGGAGGGTAGCCTCCCTCACCTACGTGGTGTGTGTGTGTGTGTGTGCCTATGAACCAAATGGTTGTTCACCTATTTGTCCACCTATTTTGGTGTCCTTGACGGGGGCACTGCAGAGCACTCCTGCTGGGCACTGCCTCGATCTACTGGGGAACTCCAACGCTGATTGAATGTCCTGTGGCTGGACTTTGGTCAAATCACAAGTAATTAAGTAACTAATTACTTTAGAAAACAAGTAATTAATAAAGTAACCAGATCACTTTCTTGGGGAAGTGATCTAGTAATTTAGTTAAGTTACTATTTCAAAGTGAGCAACACTGGTGGGCAGAACACTGAAGGCCTCTTTAATCTCATCTTCCAGGGAGGAAATGGGGACTTTTTATTTTTTATTAAATATAAATTTCAATTTGACTTTGGAATAAAAAAAAACAATATAAAAATACATGGATCATCGAAGCTTCTCTTCTAGTCAACTAAGAAGGCTTATAAAACCAACTTCATTTCTAAACATGACACTTACAATCCAGTCTACTCCAGGTTTCATGTCTATAAAAGGGAACATCTGGAGCATTATGGTACATTCTATCAATACATATGCACCAGCTGTTGCCCTTACACCAAACACACTATTTTATTATTTGTAAGATTTCTTTTTTGGCCTCAGCAAAACATCACAAGCATTTTCTCCCTCTAGCTCTAGCATCAACCTGTACTGGCTGTTTTGCCAACTAAAAACGTATTCAATATGATGAAGGACAAACAATATTAAATTTACATTCATAATAGAAAAAACTTGTATTTGTCCAGCATGAATCACAGCTTGGTGGTTTTCCTCACAGTTTACACATAGTATAAACACTGCACTAAAGGTTGGAGCTGTCTGCTGAGAAAACATTACAGCAAAACCAAAATCAATCATTCAGACTTGTGAAAAAGAATTGCAGTGGCTCACAAAGCAACAAGAGGAGAAACCAAACCAATCACAGTGTTGCAAACTGGGGTAAGAAGCATCATCAAGAAACTCACAATGAGCCACATGGCACAAAAGAAGCCTGCCACGATAAGAACATTTTCAAAAGCCCTGAAAAGAAAACTAGTCAGAGATATCTGCAAAGGCCCCAAAGCTGCCGAGATGCAGAGGAATGACTTAGCCGAGTCAGGAATTGCTGCCTCTGAGAGGACTGTCAGTGAAGCTCTGAACAGTTATCCAGACAAAGAAAAACTCCACTTCTGCAGAAGAAATGCCTTCAAGCCAGAAGAAAGGGTTCTAAGGTTAGAAGGATTGTGCATTCTGGAATCATGTCTTTTAATCAGATGAGAGCGTAGAGACCAGGGCCGGCCCGAGCCAAATGTCAGCACTTCTCAATAACACTGCAAAAATACACAATCTTATGTACGTATTCTTGTCTGTTATTTTGTGCAAATATTTTAGTACACTTGAAATAAGACAAAACTAACTTCCAAGTAACTTTTCAGCAAGATATAGGTGCTTATATTAAGACAGTTTTTCCTTATTATTGATAAAAATATAACAAGATATTTTTTCCATGTTATACATGAAATAATCTGCCAATAGAAGAAATACTTTTTCATCAATATTAAGGAATTATTGACTTAAAACTAGCTTATCATGCTGAAAAGTTTCTTATATGTTAGTTTTGTCTTACTGTAAGATATTTGCCCAGATGTTCTTGGTAAGATTTTTTTTTTCAGCGAAACAGCTGAATATTTATTAGTGTTTTATTCTTTTCACAGTCTGTGTTACATACAAGATGTCACCAACATTTGATTTGTTGAAATATGTTGCTCTGAACTTTTAGCTAAAAATACTTTGCAGCAGCATTACAAAGAGGACATTCACCGGATCACCATGTCACAGAGCTATCAGTCACCCTGTTTTCTTCTTCTTTCCTTTTATCCAGTTGGGTTTTACTCAAGCTGCTCTTAAATGCTAATGATATGCTCTCACAACGGCAGACGAGTAATGCTTTGGAAGAAGAGAGAAAAACAAAACATTTCCTGGCTGATGAGCGTAGTCATCTCTGCGCACAGCGAGGAGTGAGCCCACGTTCCCCTGTCAGATGAAAGCCTTGATAATTCGCTGGGATCAGAAACAGGTAGGGCTCAGACAGGTATCCCCTCCCCCAGCCCCTAAAGGCCAGAGAGGAGGAGAACACAAGCAAAGGGAGTGACAGATGGGGAGAGGCTGGCAAAGTCTGACTGACATGCTCCATCCACCAACTTTTTGACAGGAAAATGTGTTGCTTTGTTCTTATGCTCAGATTTTTTTAATGATGCCTGCTCTTCTGTTTGACAACTTGATGTGTACTCTGCTCTGAATTTGATTCATAGGTCCTCTTTGGTTACACACAAGGAGCAAAGTTAAGATTTCCACTTCCTGGGGTTATTCTGCATGAGGTTCCCATGTTTTCCACATGAGACAGATAATCTGCTATCTGCAGGAACACCACTCAGTCGGAAACAACCAATCAGAGCCAGGAGGAGAGTCTTAGAGCTATCAATCAGCTTCATGTATGCACTGCTCATACCCTACTCCCTTTCTCTCTACAGCTAGTTCCTGACAATGGAGCCTGTCCTGAATGCTAGGCATGTTAGCATAAGATAGGTAGTTGAAACAATAAGTTGTTTTTCCTCCATTAGTTCATTGGGCAGCACTGTCAATCATGAGGATGATTGACAGAGCTAAGTCCCGCCTCTTGGCTCTGATTGGTTGATGTTTTTCTGCAGGAGCAGCACAGAAAAGAGGCAGAGGAGCCTTTTTGACAGATTATGTGTCTCATATTATGTTGGCATAGTGACAGTTTTAATAAATGTGTAAAAAAAAATAAATTGTTTATAAAAGTTACATACTGCAACTTTAAAAGGAAATTTGTGATGGATCATAATGAACACAACACTCTTTTTTATTCCGAACCTTTTAATGCTGCCACTTTTATCAAAACAATTTCATCTGTTGATCTGTTTTCATGTTATAAAATGGAATGTTGGTGTCATATTTGAAATGAATGTATTAAAGCATATTATAAGGCTTCCTTTGTCTCTCTGTCAGTGTCTCTAATGAATACACAGCATCACTCAGTGACATGCAGACAATCCCAGCAGTCCTGATGGGGCCCACAGTGCCTCACAGGAGGTGTGTGATGTATGCAGCAGAGTTCAGCTCCTTTTGTGAACACCCCCAGCGGAGGTAGGAGCAAATTTGACCCCTGACCCCAGTAACATGTGTGTGTATGCGTGCGTTCCCCAGGGAACGCTGGTGTAGTTGTCATTTGTGTAAATGTAATTCACAGCACTCCGCTCATTACCTCTGAGTGTGTTTCAGTTGTTTTGATGTCTTTGTGCATGTTTAATGTCCAAAGTTCAGATGTGTGCAGACATGTCTCTCTATTAAGCAAACACACACTTTTGTCTTTTTGTGTATAAGTAAGTAAAGAAGAGTGTGTCAGATTTGGCCTGTTTTTACTTTTCAAAGGACGATCAAACAGAGGCAGCAGCTGTTCTTTTATCTTTTTCTGTGTGGATGCTGCTGCATATTTCATGCCTAAACTTTGCGCTAAACCAGTCGGCAAGGTGAAATTCTCACAGAACCTCCCTTTGTGCAGTGGATTTTTTTTTTTTAAGCAACAAAGTGGAAATTAAACATTAGACATGACCGCTAAATCTGTCTTAGAATCACCCTTTAAGTTGGTTCTGTTTGATTTCCTCATTAGGCCCCGGTCTGCTGTGAAAATAAAAGTGTTTTCAGAGTAATGTAATATTTTTACTCAGAGAGTATAAAGCTATAGAGAGAAAATGTAAAAGAACTGAATCTGAATTGACTTTAAAAAGTCTTAAAGTCTCACTGACGGTGGATCAAATATAGAAGAAAACTTTGAATAGAGGGAGAATGGAAAACCCAACCTGCAACAGTGACATGAAAACACACACGTGTGTCAGGCTTAGGGGTGGGATGATATGGACTTACAGTTTGATCTGTATTTCATGGTACTATTGTGATAATGAGAAAAGTGACGACAGGAATTCTTTTTAGGTAACTATATGTGACTGCATAATATATATCTCTTGAAAACCATTCCCATTTGTAATGGGAATGTTCTCTTCAGAACACCAGTCACATAAAGAAGTGTGTTTAGTGCACAGTCACTGCATTTAGTCATATTTGCAAACTTATTGTGATTTTTTGATGCTCTCACTGAACAAACTGTGTAAAATCCCAACAATGTGGACAGTTTTTTTTTTTAGATGTCATTAATTGGAATTTATCATGACAACAATAAATCAGAATTCTCATCATGAAAATAAATTTATCACGATAAATGATAAACAATATGAGAAATACCCACCCATATTCAGGCAACCAGTGAAAAGCTTCTAACAGAGGACCATATCCTGTCTAATCCCACAAGATGCCTTCCATCAGTCCACTCAGTGCATCATCAGGGGGAGCTATACCAGAAAATCTCTCATTATTCAATACCAAAAGAGGCCCATAGCCACGTTGAAGCACGGTGGTGGTAGCATCATACTCTGTGGTTACCTCTCATCAGTTTTACTGGGGATTAGGTCAAAGCAGATGAAACTGTGAAAAGTCCTATATACCATCAGCTGAAGGTAAAGAATCACAGTGACTCCAAATCAGCCCAACACTCTAAATATATCTAAGTTTTACAATGACCTAGAATCAAATCCAACAGAACATCTGTGCAACTTGCTAAAGAGGGACAAGAAATGAGCTCACTGTCTGATAGATTTTTACCTTCTTTCAAAGCATGGAGGGCAAATATAATCATGTTGACTATTCAACTTGTTTTTGTATTTGTTGATTTGTTAGGTTTTTACATGTAAAGGATAAAGAAAACATTAAAGTGTAACAAACCCCCAAATCAACATTTTCTGCTGATAAACGTTCTACATAGGTTATGTGGGGTTATATGTTTATGCTTCTGGGCAAATTTTGACATTTTTGATTAAATTTGTTATTATGTTTGAGTTATTTTTGCCTAAAACCATCTCAGTATAGATCTAAGATCACCTGACAACTTCTGACAACACCTGAAAACTGATGTTCACAGACTCCCAGTGCAGCCTGGCTGAGCTGGGATAGAAAGGCCAAAACTCCAGATGTGGAAGAGGTGGAACCAGCTGCAGTTGCAGTGACATGTGGTTCTAAAACATATTGGATCAGATGCCGGCCACACTTTTCTTATACTTTGCATTTTTTCTGTTGGTCTTCTTCCCAAGTGTTGACTTTACACAGTGAAGCTATCATAAACAACTCAAACTGATATTGGAAAAGAGGCAAATTTCTACAAATGAATTTCTCTCTGTGGTCCCAACATGCTATATCAAAATGAAGTCAGTAAAAGAGAAAGACTGATGCACATCATTTTTAATAACACACAATGCTAGGAAAACTTGGATGAAAAAGTCAACATATATTTAAACTACAAACACTGAAATATTAAAGAAGAGCTTAATACTGGATGGCAAATAACAGGAAATGACTTCTGAATAAAAGGTTCCTCAAGTTGATTGATAATTTGCAGAATTAAGAAATATTATTAATGCAAACAAAGAAACGATTTTCCAGCCTAAACTGCAGAAAAACATGCTCTCAGGTCTTAATGAAATAAATGTTTCTTAATTTATGTCCATGGAAGTTTAAAAACCCCGAAGAGCTGAGGAGCAGAGGGAGCTGCTGGCTGGAGCTGCTCCCAGGAGGAAACGGCTCCTGTGGTTTTTACATCAGAGCAGATTTTCCAGGCAGCAGGAAAAAATGAAAAAGAAAAAAACTCAGAGAGTAAACTTGTGGAGCTGAAGGTTGAAAACAGCTGAGCTCAGGTTTAGGCAACTGAAACCAAACAGTGTCAAAAGATTTCAACAGCAGTTAGAAAATTTCTGGGGAAATCTTAACAGTGTGGGAAGTGTTGTGAGGCAATGTGCATCTGTTCCCATGGCAACCTGCTCCTGTTCAGCTCAGAAATGGGGATTTTGCTGTAGAGACACGGTTTATGAGTTTACAAACCCACATGATGATACTGTCCATCACAACATCTTCACTTTCCATTGTAATCTCTGCTAGAGAAAAGATTATAGGCTAGCATGGTACACACACACCCACACACACACACCCGCACACAGTGCTGAGGAAGAGTTGAGGGAACTTACCCAGTTCCTTTATATTGCCTAATGTATGAATGAAGCAGTAGTCTATAGAGCCTTCCCTCCAGGTAAAGATGGTAAAAACCTTCAAATAGGTGAATCTTTTAATGGAAGGTGAAATTCTATTTTCAAACATTTTCATTTTTAATAGAATCACCAGTGACACCTTGTGGTTTCTGGTGTCTGCTGGTAATGCTTCATACTGATAGGACAACACTGAGGTCTGATTGTAACATGTCGCCAAACTGCAGCACACAGGCTGAGATCTTTGACTGTTCCTTTATCTAATCTGTCCAGGTCACATGTCAAACTGAAGGGCCGGGGGCCAAATCCGGACCGCCGTGACTTTTTATGTATTTTTTTCAAGAACTTTCAACATAATATGTTTTGTGGTTAAATAATAGCTTAGCAAATCAAAGCAGTTTTTATCTGTACACTGACAAATTGATACTGGAGCAGAGCTTCAGCTTCCAGCAGGACAACCAGCCTAAACATAAAGCCAGGCTACAATGGAATGATTTAAAAAAAACATAATCATGTGTTAGGATGGCCCAGTCAAAGTCCAGACATAAACCCAATCCAGAATCTGTGGCAAGTCAGAAAACTACTGTTCACAAACTTTCTGCATCTAATCTGACTGAGCCTGAGCTGTTTGAAATCTTTGCTCATTCTTTTTGCCAGTCACTAGATAATCAAAGACAAACCCTAAAGACTAGCGTCTGCAACAGCAACACAAGGTGATTCCACAAAGTATTCACTCAGCATGGGTTGAATCCTTTTGCAGTTTTCTATTTATGTATGTGGTTATAATGTGAAAAAACATGGGAAAGTTCAAGGTGTATGAATACTTCTGCAAGCCATTGTATTATATAGAAATAGTTGGGTGTCAATAATTATTCCTCCTGAGGTTTAATTATTTCTTAGCATGTTTTGCCGACTGTGTAAATGTCCTCAGATAAAGGTTAGCATCTTTACTCGTCTTCATCATTATGCTCATCCAGCTAATCACTGTTAACACCAATACAGTTTGGACTAATTACCGCACAGCTTCTCCAGAAGCTGAAAGCCACTTCTTCACAGGAGCATTTACTGGAATGAAAGCTGAACTCACCAACTGGTGAAGGTGTGCTGCTGGACGGCTGCTGGATCTGCAGCCTGTGAGGCAAAACTGGTGGCAGCTGAGGCAGGGAGCTGATGACGGAGGGGAACAGGAAGGGGTAAACCCCCGGTGCGTAGTGCCTCATCTGGACCAGAGGAGGACTGCTCCGGGACTGGGCACGGCTGGCGGTCTTCATCACAGCGACAGGCGGAGGGCACACTGAGCTCTGAGCTGGTGACCGGGGAGGCCATCAGGTGACCTCCTGGTTGCAGTCACTGTGTCGGGAAATGTTTGGTACAACCTCAGCACTTCAACACTGCCTGGTGGCGGGAGGGGATATGTGGGGGGGAGGGGGCGGGGGCTATGCCCTGCAGGTTGGCTTAGAGGTCTCCTTCTGTTAGTCCTGCAACACAAACACATTTTCTTTCTTCAGTTATAGTCCTTAGGAAACAAATGAGTCGAAATCAGGGTCAAAAGGTCAGAGAGCAGATTAAAAACTGAAATATGTAATGGGAGGGAAAAGACTCAGTGCTTCCCTGACTGGTTTCATTTTTCGTCACACAAAGATAACGTCAAAGAGAAATCTATGGAACAGAACCAAGTGTAAGACACAGTGGACAGAAAAACTGAAACAAAAAACTGTTCTGAACTTCATCCAGTTTAAATTCAAAATTTCAGAATGAATGTCATATTAAGAAACTTTCCAAGCAATTCATTTCCATTTAATCAAACATACTTTCCAATTGATCCTAGTTATCAGTACATTAAGTGCAGTTCACCATTCAGATCAGTCCAAAATGTTTCTATCTAAACAAACCCAACAGAGCATCCAGTCGTTCACACTCCTCCTGAACAACAACGTAGCCACAGTCACTTGTGTTGTCCTTGACTTTCCAGTAATTCCTCACACTGAACATGCATGGAGTGACAGTGGAGAGAACAAACTCTCTAAACAGGAAGAAACCCAAAGCTGAACCAGAACTTGGCTCAGTACAAGCAGTCATAACCGGAGGTTTGAGAAGACAGAGCAGAATGTACAGGAAGAAACAAATCAACTGATACAGGATGATTTTCTGTCAATGAAAGCAAAATGTTAGCAGCAGGAGAAGGAGAGCAATTAGTTGTTGACAGCATCATCTCAGCTGACGACTCCCTCCATCTGATTAATCAAAAATATACTCTGAAAAATCCACTGCAAAGACACAAGAAACGTTTTTAAAAACCTGAAATAAACTGGTGCCTTCATAAAGCGCAACCTTAAACTGGCAACTTATTAAAGCTAATCTTTATTCAGTTTCTCTGAGTTCACATCGGATTCAGTCATCAGTCAGAGAAATCTAATATACCATTAATAAAGGTCAGCTGTTCAGGTAGGATTATGGTTTTTCGTCATCCACACCTTTCAGCTCCAGCATATTTACAGTACACAGACTGTAAATATGTTTTATATATGTTTATAAATCAACCATACACATTTAAACCCCCTAGCATCGTAGCTCGCATCGTGTACAGCACTCAAAGACACACCAAAAAAACGGTTGAAGCTGTCAGACGAGTGGATATGCTGAAACTTTGGAGCAAGTTCATCCGTGGAGAAAAAATGACTGAAGAAGTGAAGAGGAGGAGGAGGAGGAAGAGGAGGAGGAGGAGGAAGAGAAGGAGGAAGAGGAAGAGGAGAAGGTGGAGGGAGGCGAGGGGGGAAGGCCAAATTAAATATGATGATTTAGTTCAAGCTGCAGCCCTCCCAGCTAATCCAATCTGCAGACTGACATAAACATGTAAGGTTTTCAGTGTCATGCTACATATATGAGGGTAGAATTCAACTGTTGTAGGGCCTGGTGGGGACCGTATCTTTTTACATTAGCAATGAAAGTATTCATGCTCCTTGAGTCTTTCTTGTAGCAGCAGAGGCTGCCGCAGATAAGCATCAATAAAATATTTTTCTGCTTCTTAAAAACTTGTTGCCATAGCAATGTCCCGCAGGTCACATAAGTAAGTGCACTCTTTAGTATAAACATACATGCTTTTGAGATAAAATTAGACATAATCACTTCAGAGAAAATACTGAGGGCTTTTTTAAAGGAAGTAAACATTCAGACGCAGGTAAAGTCCTCTGGATGAGAGACTTCACTGAAGTATTTACCAAAACTTAGCATTTCAAAATAATCACAAATATTAGGATCCTGCTAAAGCTTTTCCAGTTATTATTACAATATAATGTGGATCTGAACAAAGACTCTTAACGATGCTACTGGAAGATAAAAACAAAACAGATGCCTCTAATGATCATTATTCAAAAGACAAGCAACACAGAGAGGGCATCAAATCATCCAAAGAAGAATTACTTGTTACAAGGCCCATGTCAAAATCAGTAAAACTGCAGATACAGAACAGTTTGTGGAATTATCCTCTTTTCCTCAGAAGGCCAAGATACTTAAAAAATAAATAAATAAATAATAATAATTATTATTATAATATGTCTGATGGCAGATTGATGTGCTAAATCAGCCATCCCCTTTTATATTAAAGAACAAGATATTCTGTATAATATTCAAAGATTAATCAGTCTTAGTGAATACTAAATATTTTTGTTACAAGACGGTTTAAAATGATTTACTTCATTAATCATAAAAAGATAAAATAAAGAGATATCTCTGTCCACAGCACCTATTCACAACTTGCCACTTAAAATCACTTTACAGAAACGAAAGTCAGTCCAGTCATGCATACATTCAAACTGACCCTATAGCTGTCAATCAGTTCAGATCAGAAATTACTGAAAGATACTTAAAAAAAACAACATTTGTCATGATTTGCAGTTGTTGAGGTTCGGACTCAAAAGCAGAGAGGTGATGCAGCAACTGAGTTCTATGATTTAATGAATATTTCAATAGAGTACAAAAGTCCAGGCAGCAAAGGTGAGCAAAAGGTGAGGAACTCAAACACTGTTAGCAACTGGCAAAGTTTACAAAACAACGACACGACGTACGACAGCTAAGACAAGGATCCGGTGTGGAAACACAGACACAGGTGGGATTAGATACACAAGAGGGAATCGGGGAACACGAGACACAGCTGGGAGCAATCAGGGCAGACAAGACGACACAGAAACTAAATGAACACAAAAAAACCAAATCCTCATAACATTTACCCCTAAACAGATTTCTGCTGACATTTTGTTGTCACTCTTAAATGTTTTAGATCAAACAAATCAAAGATAAAATTATCCAATCCAACCTGGTGGTGAGGGAGTAACCCCGCCCACATGTCAGTTACATCATGGATTAACTGGTTAAGAGTTTTTTTAGGCCGCACATTTCAGTTTGTCTGTCCAGACCCAGACAGGTCAGTCTCACTGTCTGACCTGCATAATGAAGGAGTCACTTAAATAGAACCTGAGTGACAGCATGAGGTTTTATATGTGTGCCAATCCCACCGCAGAACTGAGAGTGTGTCAGTGTGTGTGTCAATGACAGCTGACAGGCTCAACCACCATGAAGGCTCATCAACATAGAAAGATGAAGGCAGAGAGAACCGCACATGTTCCCCTGTTCCTGACTCTGGCTTCCAAACCGACCACCGGCCTGCTGCTTCTCGCTCAGGAATCCCTCAAACTCCTTGCAGCTACTGAGGCTGTTTTCACACTTGATGACTCGGTTCAACTGGAATCCAAAACCGCAACACTTGTTCCATTTTCAGCTGATTTCAGCCAGACTCCAGCATCTGTTTGGGCTGTGTTTACCCAGCATGCTTTGACCTGAAGTCCAGTTTCTGCTTCTGGAGCAGAACCCGGTCAACTTTTGCACTTGAACCACATCAAAGTTCACTCTAACCGAACCCAGACTGACCAGACTTCAATTCTTTGGTTCATATCAGACCTTTATTAAGAGGATGTGAGCAGCATGTACACAGAATGATTGACTGCACTTAGATGCAAAAAAAAAAAAAAAAAAAGCAGAGAGGAAGAACATTACTTTGGTGACGTAAAACAAAAACTCATTGTCAATCATCAGGTTTTGTAGGGTCATTACTTTTCCTCATTGGGTCAGGTCAGACTGAATGGGATTTTTACCATGAGTTCGGTTCAGTTCAGTTATATTAAATATTGTTCCAAAGCACTTTATTAAAAAAACACAAACATAACATCTTATTTCTAATCAGGAATGTGCAGTCAGGTCAATCAGACAGATAGATTCCAAATCAATCACATAAATTCTGATTAATCCAACAAACAATCAGGTTGAGTTTATTAGTCTAATTAGTTGCATACTTTGGTAACACTTTATTTGACGGGTTGTGAATAAGACTGACATAACATCGTCATAAACATGACATAACTTCTGTCATGAACATGAGTAAGTCTTCATGAATATTTATGACTGTTGTCATAAAGTGTCATTCGGTAAATAACATTTTTAATACAGTTGACTTTATTCAAAATGTCTTCGTTATGACAACTTGACATTAACCAAGAAATCATGATCTGACAAAAATTTGTTATAAAAGTATTGCTGATTAAACTTTAGCTTTAATAACATAAAGCTACATGTTTAACTTTATGTTATAAAGCTAAACATATAACATAGCTAATAACTTTACATAGCTAATAACTTTAGCTTTACCAATATCTTACCAAAACTGGTATTTATTGCTGCAGGTTATCATGCAGTGAGAATTTTACAGCTGCAGAACATTCTCTGGTTTTCTGTCCCTGTCTGATCATTCTTCTTCTCTTGTACATTTCCCCTCGTCTTTCCTTCCTATTTGTTGGTATCTTTCTGATGGATGAGGGTCCCTCAGATGCTGACCCCTCTGCACCTAGATCATAGCTGTAATGACGAGACCAAGTGGTGCTAACATGCCTCGCAGAAAGGTCAATAGACCTGAATGGAGGAACGCACATCGACAGCGCCATCCGTCTGGGGCTGGAGGGGCTTCGACAGCAACCAACTGCACATCAGTCATACCGGGATCAATTACAGAAACCATTCTGCATCATTTTCAGGTGCAGGCCAATCAGAGGGAGTTTATTCTCCCTTAAGGGACGAGATAAATGACATCTTCTCACCTAATCAGCCAGACAGCACAAAAACAATTTTCATTATTCATAGCAGAGCTGTGGCGGTGCATCACCCTCTGCCCCCTTTCATTATGTATATTATTCATCATGCTACATGAAGAGGAGTTCCCCAGAGTGCTGGAGATGCAGTGCAGCAGCAGGCAGCAGCAGACAGCAGCAGGCAGCAGCAGGCAGAGGCAGAGAGCAGCAGGCTGCAGCAGGCAGCAGCAGGCAGCGGCAGAGAGCAGCAAGCTGCAGCAGGCAGCGGCAGAGAGCAGCAGACTGCAGCAGGCAGCAGCAGGCAGCGGCAGAGAGCAGCAGACTGCAGCAGGCAGCAGCAGGCAGAGGCAGAGAGCAGCAGGCTGCAGCAGGCAGCAGCAGGCAGCGGCAGAGAGCAGCAGGCTGCAGCAGGCAGCAGCAGAGAGCAGCAGGCTGCAGCAGGCAGCAGCAGGCAGCGGCAGAGAGCAGCAGGCTGCAGCAGGCAGCAGCAGGCA
>CAEGAE010052846.1:0-64053 GCA_903067095.1 Girardinus metallicus | reverse complement strand
TATATATATATATATGTATATATATATATATATTTATATATGGATATTACAAACTAAATGCATGGAAAAACAATTTCTATTCTTAAAATTGCTTTTACACAAATAATGGGTTAATCTCTTCCTGTTGTTAGCTGCTGTCACTATTGGGAAACTATAAGATATCTAACTTAACGTGTTTACTGTAAATTTAGTGCTGATGTTACTGCCAAATAAGTAAAACATGGCACACTTAAATACTACTTATCTCTTACACACATAGACTAGCTTAGGCATGACAAACCATCTGGTGTTGACACATTGGTATGGGGGTGTCCAAAATGAAAATCTGCTTAGGTGCCCCAAAAAGGCCTGGGCCGGCCCTGCATACATGTCTGACATTTCATGATTCAGATCTTACTAAAACCAATCAAACTACAAACCAACAGATATGTCATAAAACAATGTCTTTGCCTTCATCAAAAACAGAACAAAACAAAGAGAAAAGGAAACCATAGATATGAATGAATGTTACAAAATCTCTATGTAAAAATGTCATGTGATTGCAGAGATAGCAGCAACAAGCAATAAAGATGGCATATTAGTGTATAACGTGTGTGGGGGTGGGTGTGCGGGTGTGTGTGCGGGGGTGCGCCCAGGGGGTGGAGTGTGGAAAGTAAGGGTAGGGTTGGGGTGTTTAGAGCAAAAATAATGCCGGCTCCCATTTCCTCAACTTCAATTAAATGGCTTGTGACAGCACTCATGTGAGGGGCTATCTGCCGTGCGCCACTTGACTCCCGTCATTACGGTGCGATGGTGCCAGGCTACACCAGTTTTATTAGCGTATTTTTAGCAATAATAACCAGCTGGTGAAGGGAGATGGCTGTGAAAGCGCTGGGGGCCCCTTCATGATGGTGCCAACCTGAATTGGAGTCTCTAAGTAGGGAAGGGCTGACTTTGCAGAGCTCTTTGCTAGTGTGATTAAGCCAAAACAATGAGGAATCCTGTTCTTAATTCATGTTTTTTAAGCAACTCGCTATGACAAAGTAGCAGAACATCACTAAGAGATGACGACACAGGCCGTACAGCTGGCTGCAGCACCTCGTCTTACTAAAAGCAATCTGTTGATTAACCGCAACAAAGTGAAAGGGAAGGTAAAATGTGTCAAAGTAACTGCCTGCTAAGTCTCCTGTCAAGCATTTGTTTAATTAAAAAAAAAGAGCTAATTATAACGTGCTCTCGTCTCAAACAGTCGCCAAGGTATAACGCCCTCGGTTGTCAGGTGTAAACAAGGCTCGCAGTTGCACAGGAAGAAAAAAAAAAAAAAATCAATCGACATCTGTTAATTTATCTCAGGCAGGAGACCAAATTGAAAAATGGATTGCTGGATGCGTGCACGCTGCAAATCCTGCATTGTGATCAAGAGCGATACGTCTCAGCACCTGCTTATGGTCCAATAATGGGCATCACGGCAGTTTGGCCGAGTGCGCAGCCAATAAGGATCGGATTACCGGCCTGGCAGGAGAGACGGCTGGCGGCAGGCAGGTGTGCGGAGGACTTGGGGGCTGGGAGCTGGAGGCCTGGAAGGACGGCCTGCCAACCAACAAGACTGATTATTACGCTCTGTCTCCAGGGACAGGAAGTGTTTTTTGGTTTAGACCCACTGACTCCCAGTTTTACAGGTCGAGTACTTAAAGAAGTATTCATTCCCTCTGAATTACTTTGCCTTATTACCATCACAGTTAGGGTTAACGTTTATATGACAGACCACAACAAATCAGAGCATAATAGTGACGTGGAAGGAAACTGCCAGGTGGTTTAAAAGTATTTTTATTACTAAAAATCTAAAATGTGCAGCATACATTTGGTCTGTAAAGCTGCAGTACGTAGTTTATTAAAAATTTAGTAACTTTTAACTTCACTTGTTAAAACTTTCACAATGTCCTTGAGCTTGATTTTTTTCTGTGGGGAAAAAAAAAATCACTATTGCCAAAGAATTGCACCACTCCAGGTCAAAAACAACCAATCAGAGCCAGGAGGAGGGTCTTAGCGATGTCAGACAATCATGTGTATGCGCTGCTCAGTGTGCTAAGGGCAGAGAAACAACTTACCATTCCAAAAACACTGTTTATCTGCTGCCCATGCTAACTAGCCTTAGAGACGGTGGCAGGCTCTGCTATCAGGAAAATACTGTAGCATAGCAGAGAACACCAAGACCCGCCTCCTAACTCTGATTGGTTGTTTGTAGTTAGCACTGGGAGAAGGCAGTGGGGATTGATTTGTTTCCACATTATGGTATCTGTCTCATACAATAAAGTCTTGAAACAGTGAAAGTTTCAATAAATATATAAAAAAATATTTTTCATAAAAGTAACTTCCCCCTTAATGTCTTCAGAAGGCAGTCGGTAGGAAATGTTTAAGGATGTCAGAGTAAAAGCAGATGAATATGCATCTACACACCAAAGAGTTAGAATTTTCCTTCTACTGCACAATTACGCATTATTTAGTGTTGATTTCTCACATGAAAGTCCAAAAAAAGAAACTCAAATTTTGTGACTGTAACATGATAAAATGAGAAAAACTTCAAGGGGTGTGTATAATTTAATACAGAATTGGTGCCACATATTTTAACTAATGTGGGTTGAGATTTTAACACAGTAGACAAAAAAATTTTAAAAGGTATTTGCAGTTGTATACGTTACTTATGATGTTTATTTTCCATTTTCTACATAAAGATACATGACAGTATTTGTAATATATGAAAAAAATCAAACTCTTGATTTTTCTCTAAACTGACTCATGCAATCAAGAAAGCATTTCCATTTCTGCCAAATGTTCTCATAATGTGTCCCATTCTTCTCCTCTCTTTTTTTTTGTGGGTGTTATATTCTTCAGGTGCTGCTTCTCTCTCTGGAATAAACAATCGCAAACAGTGTTGCTATTTGTTCAAGGCTGCATGTGCCAAGCATGTTTCATATCAACAATACTGGGCTCCTCTAATAGTTCCCCAATCTCCTAGATTCACACAATAGTCCTATTCTTTTGTCAGAGTGCCTCCTTTATTAGTGGCTGTGGTTGTGACAGCCACGGCATCATTAAACTCTCATCCTGTTTCGCCTCATCTGAACAGATGAGGTGAGGGTGGCTGGGAAAACGGTTCTCCTGCGTATCCTCGCTGGGATCAAAGCTGCCTTCGTTCCAGGATTCTAATGACAGGCAAAGGAAAGACGAGAATAAAAATCTGCTATCCAAGCTTTGCTTTTTCTACCTTACTGTAGTCGAAATAATGATAACGCATTCTCCGGTTTTAACAAAGCTTCAGTTCATATACCCTCTGACTCACGTTGCATAACAACACTCCAACTCACAGCCAGGAGGTCTGTGGGTGATGTTAAAAGCTAATCTGCTGGTGTGTTCATGCTTTTCCAAATTTGTGCCGGAGATAACACTTTCATTCCAGCTTTCAGCCTTTTATAATGAAACTGTTAATAACGCTGTTAAAAAAGCACAGTTATTGTTATTGCATATTTAGACCCCGCACTCCAGCGTCCATTGATAGCATAATCGTTTTCACAAGCAACAATGCTGTCTGTGAATAAGTGGCATTTGATGGTGGAATAACATTTAAATGAAGCAATTAACAAAGCCAGCCTGATACATGAAAATGCCCTTAGTGGAAATCTTTCAGAGCTCTCCTCCTCGTTCTGCTTTCAGAAATAACGGGAGAGGCGGGGGGGGGGGCTAACGCTCAGAAGGCCGCTCTGTGAATGTGCTGTAATTGTGTATTCTGTTGGTACTGGGAAGCTGGATCGTCTGAGTTCCCAGTCAGCCATATAACAAGTCAGAGATTGCCCAACAGCCCGGTTATCTCCCAAGACCTCCGTGAATATAAAACATTCCCCAAAGTTGAGCGTACAAAATGTTTATTAGCACTTCTGATGGCTTGGATCTCATTAAAACGGCTGCAGACATTATGCTGCACAATATCTACTTGTCCCGTTATGGTATGAATGCATAAATTTCAATAGTTTTACGACTTCACTGGAACATACTAAAATTGGACAAATTAAAAATGAAAAATTTACTTTTACTTAAAGGATCTTCGCTTAGAGTAAAAGGAGTTAATCTGCCATTATTTAGCTACATGTTTTTTATGTCTGCTCTGAAAGCTAAAATATCTGAAAACAAACAGAGCATTGTACGAACTGTTGTGGGCTTATGTTTCTCTGAAGTAGATAAACAAATTGGCTCCGCTCTTGTTTTTGTACAGAGAGTACAATGCTAACTGATTAGCCTGGCTTATCTCAGTTTAGCTTCATGGTTTAAACTAGCTAACCAGCTGTTAGCAAACAATTTTGTTCATCCAAATCTTCCAACTGTGCTCCATTTAGATTAACAAATTAGATGGACTCTCAATTTTGGGAAATAAATATCATGCTAGCAGGTTAACCTAGCTTTCAGGCTAAAACTAGAAAAACAACATGGCTAAATGTTCACATAATCTTTCAACAGATTTTTCTGTAAGACATATTTCTGTCAGTTTAGTAAATAAAAAAAATGTTATAGAGAAATACTGAAAATAAATTATTAAACTTTTTTCAAGCTAAGTAGCCTACTAAAGTACTTAGGATGTTGTCTTTAAAAAAAAAGCAAAACATAAATTTGAATAGATTTGTTTCAAAGGTAGATTTGATTAGTGGCACAGCTTCTACTTTTGATCTCTTGTCAAAGATGAAAACATTTTAGAAACGCCAAAAATATTAACATTTAAAACAAAAAGAAAATTTGTGAACTCGCCATTTCCTAGAATTCCAAATGGACTAACTATTTCCTAATGGACTACAATGCTCTACAAATCTTCTAAGGAATAGCTTTAAACATAACATAAAACATAAATCACTGGAAGGAAATAATCAAAACAAACATTCATAGCCCACGATTTTGAATTTTGAATTTCAGTGTAAAATGTGAATTCCTTGTGCAGTTGTCATTCCGCTTGGGTTTCAGCGCACATTCAATATATTCAGAAAAGTGTGTTTTGGCCCAGATTCAGCACTCACACTATGATACACACTGTGTTTCACATATGGAAGACATTTTTAAATGGTAATGTTGTTTGGTAAAAAAAACATGTGGTTCTTTTATCAAACAACCACACCAATGTTCAATTTTGTGCCTTCAACTGACCTTGCTGACGGTTTCACGTTAATTGTAATAAGGTGCAAACAGGAAGCTCTTTCCTTTACGTTTCCTTGTTGCAATAATGATATGAAAACCACAGAGGTTTCTGTAATTCATGGAAATTTCTGTTCTTTTGCTACAACCAAAGCCAGGCAGAAATGTACAATTCTCTATTTTATTTCATGATGGCAGGTAAGTTATTGATACATTACTGCAAACGTCTGAAAGAGACACAAATCACAGCTAATAGATACTAATAAAAGCAGGAAAACTATTTCTACAACACTTATTTCATCCCTTCAACATTAATAGAAAAGCAAAGCAGCGATTAAACAACCACAGGGTGTGGGCTAAGACCAGCTAGACTTGACTGCTAGGAGAACATACACAGGAACACCAGGGGTGTGTGTTTGGGGCTGCGAGCAAAAGGATGTCTATCTGTGTGTATTCCAGCACCAGGAAGGCACATTTGCCTGAAGACTAATAGTCCTTTGACCTCGATATGAACCAGTAGCCCCTGGTGAGTGATAACTCATGACCTGGTGGACCGGTAGGCTATTCATCTCTCATGCTGCAAAGGATGAATGCGATGATGAACGCGCTCACTCGCTGCCATTTAGATAGCTCTGAAGTCACAGCGGTGACAAACTACCCAGACACAGCGAACCTTGTTTACTCTGTCTGCCAATTCAACAACAGGATAGCACTGTACAAACTCAAACTGTGCCACGGAGAACCAGAGGGTCACCTCAGAACAGCTACCTGTCCCAGTGATTCTGCTAGCTTACACTTTTGCTGTACATACCAATAGGTAAAGCAGACGCAGGCCAGAATTAAGAACTGACCCATTTATTGAAGGGTTGCAAGAAGAAAATGATTGTTGAAAGGAAGAAGTATGAAGTCTTGTCTGGCACAAGGCATGAATGGGATCATTAATCGTGCAGAAGCAGGTGCTCTAGTCAGACATGATCAAAGGCGTGAGTAAAGTACTTTCCAATTAGGCATTTTTAAGTGTTAGTCTAACACATTGGTGTCAAACTTTCGTTCTGCAACTTTTAGTTGTGTCTCTGTGTCAGCACACCAGAATCTAGTAACTGGATCATTAGCTTGATTCTACAAAACTTGACTGCATGCTATAGACGCAGTTCAGTCATTTGATTCAGGGGTTTTGGACGAGGGACAGGTCTACAAGTTGCAGGACGCTGGCCCCAAAAGTCTGGATGGAGGTCGACACTTTGGTCAGATACATAAAAATCCAGAGAAAAATATCATTGCAGTTTGAGGCTGTAATTTGGTAAAGCTGCAAGGGGACGCACTGAATCGCTCAAACTTGTGACAGATCCAAGCAAACATTTTATTTTTTTTTTAAACAAGAAGCTATTAGCTTATTGGCTGTAGTAAGCAAACATGTATGACTTTATCTATATGGCAATATTTTAGCATTATAAATTGCTGTGCATCATGTAATAAAATCGACTGAACGTAAGTTCAATCCTTGCTACGTGACACCTTGGCTTTGCATCCTTAAACGAGACCATCTATGAAGTGAGAGCATTTCCATATTTTTTTTGTTGACTATCTTTTTGTTTTGAGTCTCAGCTGTGGCTGCCAGGAAGGAGACACTTTGCTGAAACAGTTGCCAAAACGATAAGAGCAGCTGCAGCCCAGAGAGGTCACCACACTCAACCCGCAGCCACTTCTCTGTGTTAGTGTCTCTGGTTAGCATCGCAGCGTGTACACACAGGCATGGCGCTGCACCCGTTTGAGCGCTCCACGCTTGGTTTCTCATACGCACTCGCACAAGCACTCTCTTAGAGCACTGATGGTCCATTCAAATTAAAATGAACTTCCATCACGCTAATAGGTGGAGTGGAGAACAAAGCCCAGGCTCTCCGCAGTCAGCAGGAATACCAGGAGGATTATCTCTGCAATCGTCAGACCTATTATCATTAAACCGTGTTGCCACTCTCTCGTTCTGCAGCAAACCAACAGGGCATGGCAAGTTTTCTGCAGCAAAACTTCAAAAGCATGCAACTCTGGAAAAATACAACACATGGTTAGCTGGGATTTCTGTATTTTGTTTTCTGTGGGATTTCTTCTATGTCTTACTTAAATGCAACTGGATGTTAAGTAGCTTTAAGAAACATGCATTGCTTTCTGATAAGTACGCAAAACTTAATTTGCAAATTTTTGCCAGGGTCTCAACTAGGTGTAGGTTGCCTTTAGGTCTGAGCGCATGTCAAAGCTTTAAAAATTAACTGTTTCAAAACAGCTAAAATATTACTGAGAAATTCCAACAAATTAAAGATGAAATGTCAGCGTGACCAGGGTTTTGTCCAGCTAAAAGTACAGAAACCACGTGACAGCTTTCAGCAAAAATAGTCCCTATGGTAAGAAAAGAATTCAAATTTTTTGATAATTTTACTCACAAAACAAATCATACTTTTTGTTCTTTGTCACATGACAATAGCCTGACCATTTCCATTCTGAGTAATCCAACTCGATTCTAATCTTGCTACACACAGTCTCAACTTTGTCCCATTGACTTGGATTCCTGCAGCAGAATTTCAAACGGACCAATCAGAGAACACAAGGAGGCGTTGTGGACGATGATGTCGATTTTCTGAACTGTTTTGGAATTGCAGTCTGCCTGTAGCGATGGCGGTGGAAGAAGTTGATCAAGTCATTCAGTCCATGTTGGCCACACTTCCAAATATTAAGTTAACATTAACAGCCATCTTGTTCTCTCGTTGCAGTGGGAGATGGTTGTTTACAGTGCACGCAATTTCAGGTAAGCTTTATAGCATCGACCACATACGTCCTGGACATACGTTAGCAAGTGGGTAAAATTTAAAACTTCAACTGAGTCTACACCTCTAGAAAGCAGTCTTATCGCAATAGCCAAGAGCCCAGACCCTCTAAGTCAAGGGTAATAATTTTACACATACCTTAGCAAACTAACATTTGATAAAATGAGCAAGCATATACGAGTTGCTTGCTACATAGACATGATTATGAAGGTATACTAAGGTTTTAGAAGTTGGATAATTTTCAGTTTAAGGAAAAACTTGCTGTAAGAGGCATGGAATGATTCTCCATGCCTTTTTGCTGAAAGAATATTACTACATATTTCTCATACGAACAGATCTACTTGGCCGCTTGGAAATATGGTCCAGCCACAAAAAACACAAGCCACAGAATCTAAACCCACTACTTTTATTGAAGCAGTGCTTTAAATGAAAGCAGCTAGACAATGCCATGATTTTTTTTTTCTTTTATATAAGTGCGATAATATTATGGAACCACTGCATTTCTCCCTCAAGGCCGCTGCATCAAGTCCATGCATATTGTGACACAGAGAAGGGTCTTTTTCCTCACATATTTAACCCTTGATTCTGAATTTAAAAAGCATTTCCTTTCATCTCTTCTTCTTAACCAAAATACAACCACTTACTTTTAACCCAAAGAAATGCCAGAAATATTTGAAGCAGTAAAAGAAAACAGCTTCAAATATCATCTAAATATCTTCTCGATCCAGTCTATTTCACCTTCATTCTCGTCTGTTTTTGCAGGTATAATTCGAGAGCGCAATGTAATCTTTCAGGAAATTTAATCTTCAGCTCTGTCTAAATGACTCTTCAGAAAAAAGTCGGTAAAATTAAAGTTCATAGCCGTGTCAGGTCTCATCAGAGAGAGAGAGAGAGGGAGAGAGAGAACTCTGGATAAGAAAAGCAGAACAAACAGACAGGTAGTTCAAAAAAATAAATGTACTGTATAGGATTCCCCCTCCCACCCCCCAATAGCTACCTTGGGTCTAAATATGGAATGGTGGATATGTAGGTCCATCTGTTCCAGCATCTCAGGGACGCTTTCAGCCTCAAGATATCCTGTCTTTGTCCTTTATGCAAGGCAACATTTGTAGCCGCTGGTTCTACACACCCTTCACCCTTTGCAAACAGCTACAACCCCGAAGCGCCGCTGACTGTGAGGGGTGAGGATGAAATTCTCCGTTTTGACACAGCCCATCCAAGCAGACCTCTGCCAAAGCAGCTTGTGTGCGCGCACGCGCGCTTTTGTGTGTGTTCAAACAATTCAGCTGAATCCGACTGGATGTATGCTCAGGCCTTATCTGGGGGAAGCCAAATACACTCGGAGCTATCGGAGGCAATGGATGGCTGATTGGAACTCTTAGTTTTTTCGGGTAAATGCAAACACATCTACTACGCTCCAGCACTTCAAGCTGTACAAATCAAAATCACGGCAGCGGGGAGAAAAACAAACACCGCGGCGCGCGAATGCGGAAAAAAGTTGGGAAACAGGATGTTATCGCGAGGATTGGCCCAGAGGTAAATAAAAACTCCATGCTTGACCAATGCCAGCCAACGAAGTGCTGATCCACACAGTTAATGCAGTCAAAGATTACATATTTTTTCTTTTTAAATATCTTTTCATAGACTTGAGAGATAAGCCTGTTGGCCTCTCAAAGAAGAAGACCTGAACGGATGGTAGGATCGATGGATGCGGAAAGGATTTACTGAGGGGCGGAGAGGGGGTTTTATGCTGGTGTTAAGGCAGAATAATGAGGCAGAAGTTTACATTTATCCCCTCATCAATATGTGCTAATCTGCCATTTAGCAAATCTATCTGCCAATTCTCGAATTAACTTCATGTGATTTCCATCTCACCACAATTAGATGTCGTCACAGAGTGAATCAGTGTGAGAATATGCTTGATACTTGTCACTTAGACTTAAAGAGGGATGTATTATGCAAAATTCACATTTTGCACATTTCTGTGCTTCCATTTGGGTTTCTACTGGTTCTAAAATCAGACCAAGCATTAACAAAAAAAAAAAAAAAAAAAAAAAAAAAAAAAAAAAAAAAAACACCCAGCTGTTTTTTGGCAACACATTAATGTATTTTGGTGTCTGGAAAACGAGCCATTTCAAAATCCTTCAGAATATAACATCACAAATCAGCAGGGACTGTCCCTCACCTAGCAACCCCAGCTCGTTACCTAGCAACCAAAGCTGAGCTCCAGCTTGTTTGGTCAGCTGGTTTTACTGCTGTGTGTGTTGTACAATGGCTGCTGGAAAATACAAGTGTCTTGTTGTAGATTTACATCCAGAAATCACTTGCAACTGTGCTTCTAGTGCACAAGGCTCAATATAGAATATTGTCAGAAAGATTTGACTACTTTAACCACTTCCATTTTCACAAATAAAAGTTTCATCAAAACCATTTTGAAAAAAAAAGGAATCAGTTTCTACTTCAGTAACAAGCAGAAAGATAAAATTAAATAGTATTAGCTAAAATGCCAAGTATTTTTAAAAGATTTTATTGAAATAGATGTACATAGAGATAGGGAACAAAAGCAAAACCCAAATACACATCTGTTCAGTGTATTGTCACTTTTTGCCAGTGTGGTACTAATAAAGTAACACTTTGAGTCTAACAAGTTATTAGCCAATTAATTTAGGCTATTGGTTAGCTAGCCTCTACTCTGCTGCTTGACAGGGATGTCTCTGGTGAGCGGTGTTCCTTCAGTTTCCAGGCCATCATCTAAGAAGAAGAGCAGATTTTCTGTCTGGTAATTGAACTCTTGAACATTGTGTGGCATTTTATCAAAAGGACTTTAAACCAAGAATGGTATAGCAGAATAATTTTTGAAGCCCCTTGATAGAAGTAACATCCTGCTGCTCCGTTAGTAAGACTGTTGGCCTCTTAGGAGCATCCCTGACTACTTCCTGCTGTTTATTTTTTAAATATAACTTGAAAGCTTTTGTTGATGAGTCCTAGCAAATACAAAGCACTTTTTTGTACCCTTGCCCCTGACTGAAACTATAAGAACCTTTTTATCTTTTCCAGCATTTTTTCCAAATAGCTAGTGTCAGGAAATGACCGATGAATTGCACAGATGAAAAAAAGAATTGAAACTATTTGTGATGGTATCATTTTACATAACAAAAAACTGGCATTTCAATGGGCAGTAGATAAACTTTTTGACCCACTGTACAACAGATTAAAACCACTTTCTTTAGCCCTCCAGAGGAAGAAAAAAACAAAACATGCTGAACAGCAAAAACGACCAGCTAATTACTCTTCTCCGCTCATTCACATTAATAATCTACAAAAGATGGACAGCGGTGATTATTGTGATTGAGTGTCTTCCTCTGCCCAAGTTGAGTAAATGAAGGTTAAAACAAGTTTTTTTTTTTAGACAAATGGACCCTGCCGCAGTACTCTCCCCATGCCCGCCTGGTAACAAAAAGGTGTAGGACTTTTCCAGAACCTCTAGATAGAGAACCTCTGGAGAGGCCCTCTTGTAAAACACTCTTCTTTATTAATGGAAATAAATGCCGTTTGCGGCCTACACCTTCACCGCCCCACCCTGGAGAAAGACGTGTCTATTCTCAACCAAAGTCCCCTTCATTAATGTTATCTCTAATAGGCACAGAGGAGGGTATGGTGAGCGTTTAAGCTGCTTCATCCAATTTCATTATTCCATATGAGGCGGAGTGTCAGTGCTAACTTTGCAATGTCAGCACGGCACACACTGCTCTTGTACTGTGCTCTGGCTGAGGCATGACGTAAGTTTTAAACATTTAAGTCAGGCGGAGTCGACGACTCTTCAGATGCCGATCATGCGGTCAGGATTTTTTTTTTTTTTTTTTCCCACTTCCAAGTGCTTTTCAAACGGCAGCTTAATTCCTGGCTAACTCATTGTATGTGAAAAAAAGAAAGAAGAAGAAAAAATAAAAAAAAAAAACAACAAAAAAACTGAAAGCCCGCTACTCAGTGCCCAAATTCAAAACACCTTCTTTGGCTATTTGTGGCTTATGAAATATGTGCCTGTTCACGGTAGCAGCTACCGTGCTGCGAGTACGGCCGTGTAAGCCAGGAGACAACAATAGCATTGTGCAATGCTGCTAAAGTGGGAGAAAGGAAGGATGGATGTGGGATTATAGGTGGAAGAGAGAGATAGAAAGAAAGGAGAGGGTTGAAGAAATAGTGAAACTACCGACCGTCAAACTATCTGGCCTCTCTCCAGGCATGATGACTCAGGGATGATGGCACAGTTAGAGCTAATTAGGATCATAAACGGGAGGAATGTTTTGCCACTGTGATGTGTGGGGCGCTTGCCTGCTACTGGCAGGACTTCACATTAGACACAAGAGCTTGTCTAGATACAGCGCATTAAATAAAAGATCAGATGCCCTAACTGGACTACCACCATGAAAACTTAAGACTATTTTAATCTGTTTCTCTTCAAATTTGTCTGTTTTTTAAATTATTATTCTGTTGCTTATTGTAGGGTTTTAACTCTCAAAATAGACAAGTCCCAGTGGAGGTTGCAGGAATGCTGCTAAATTTGCTCTGTTACATTAAAGCACAACATTCAAGGCTTTAATTTTTTGGTGTGCTTGAAAATGTTAGCATATGCATGCTCTTGATGCATATATGCATTATACACAAGACGAGTTTCAATGTCTCGCTTATTGTTACCATACATTGATTTAAGCTGCTGTCACACTGACTGTTGTCACCATTTATGTTGTAATATTAAGAAATATGTGTAATGAAAGTCTAAAGATGAGGACATGAAGCAAATTTTATGCAACAACATTTGTCACATCTTTTTTTATGTGTTCCCAGTTTGAATAGTGCATGTTTATTGGGATCAAGAATGTGGAATGCACTGTTCCACTGTGCAGGAACAGACCTTTGTCGAGATAAAAAAAAAAAAACAGAGACAAATCTGAAGTTTCTTTGAGCACTTTGAATTGGTCAGGTAATTATTCCACTAACTACTCAAAAAGTTCATCATACTATCAGTTTCTAGCATCCAGCACCCCGAGGTGAGTGAAACTTCACCAAAGCAGATTGAGAATGTGCATAGAGTAGCATGAGATTAGATTGTGAAATGCAATATTTGACAACCTATTAGTTGTCAAATATTGGTGATGGTGGATCATTACTTGCAGAACACTACATATTTCCCTATTCCATTGAAAGAAGTAAGCTGATAAAGTTTGTCGGTATATTTGAAAAAAATTGTTTTCTATTTTGTTTGTACCTCCTGTCCACTTGGAGGCAGTGGAACTGTGACTTTTACAAAGACAGTCCAAGTAGACATTTTTACAAACTTGGCTTTGAAGCATGCAGCTAGACTTAGCATGAGCCCAATTTAGAATTTTGTAACTTCCTGTGTTTTTTTCTGCACTACAAGCAATTAACAATGGTACAACTTTGAATATCATTTCCCATTGTAATGAGAAAATAGAGAAAAGAAGAGTCAGATAGTAAAAACTGAAGAGGATGTTTTGGATGTTCTGCATTTTTATGTCTTCAATTTTGATGGTGGTGCCATCTGCTGGCCCTACATAGGTATCTTAGCTAGCATTTCATGTGGACTGAGACTTTTTTTCCCACATGGAGATGAAATGCAACATAAGATTACACACCTGTCCTTTCGTTTTGGAATCTGGAATTTATGTTTATGTTGCTCTGTTCTGTAAAATTGAATTGTTGGATTACGGTGCTTTTAATTCAAAGTTATTTACAGTCTTTACATGAACCTGAAATTAATAACACAACATTTGAGCTAGTGTAGTTATCCCTAAAAATGAAGACTTCTACACAAGGGATTGAGGTTCTATGTCCAATACAGTAACTTCCAAGCTCTGAAAAACAGACATTTGCTTTTTACTGCTGCCTCTTAAACAACTTATAAAAGCCTTGCATCAGACGGGCTTTTTAGCACTGAGGTACATCAAGTTTGGTAAATGTTGTGGTGCACCAAACCATATTTGGTGCATCATGAACTAGCTTCACTTTTTTAAAAAAGGGTATTAAAAGTAACTATAATAAAGACAGTAAAAAAAAAAAAAAAAAAGATTTGGACCTACTGATGGAGCTTAGAAATGCTGTTTAGATATTTACAGACCACAAGCTTTACTCTCCAAAAAGGCTCATTTCCAAGCTGCTTTGGTGTGTGTGCTGAGAAATTCCAGAGCGGCGTTTCCAACAGCGACAACCCGCTGCGCCGCTCGCGTCCGACCCCCGGAATCACCTGGCCCTTGCTCCCAGGCGGCTCCGCTCCGTCTTCTACATTGTCAGGCCCCTTCCAGTGGACTGGGATGCACAGACACCGAGAGGAAGCGATAACGTCTTCCACTCTGTTTGTTTATGAGGACTGGCAGCTCCCCTGCAGACGGCTGCACACCCTTACACACCGTACACAAATACTCAGGAGTGGCACACACACACACACACACGCCCACACACACACACACACCAACAGACACGCAAACAAATTACCATACGGAGGAAGCATCTGATACACTCCAGAGTTTTATTTCCCAACGCAGGAGCGCACACATTAGTGGCGCGGCGTTCTCGCAACGTCTTCCCCTGAAGTAGTTGTTGTTTTTCGAAAGCTGTTGCGGACAGATTGATGGAGCGTAACACATGACTAACTCAATTAAACTGTTTGCGTTTGGTCGTCATGACGACAAGCGCAACAAGTTATTTGCGGCGTGAGTAATACCGTTATCTTTCCAACTGTGGGAGTCATGAAACAACAGACTAATTAACTTAAGTGTCACCTTTTGATTTTTTTTTTCTAAATCTGCATATGTTCTTTTGATACGTTTGTTTTATTCTTAGTAGACGTGGTCGAGGCGGCCCACGAAGAGTCCAAACGTTTGCACCAGTGAGTCATTTTTCTCCTAAAGTTATTTGTTGCTCCTGAACTTCAAGCACATTTTTTTCTCTCCCTCTTTTTTACCACGGAGCTGAATAAAGCCAGGAGGGACTATTACAAGATAATTACTAATTATGCAAATGCACCAAAGTTGTGCTATTCCCTTTCTTTGGTCATTTTATCTGCTGTCCTCATGAGACCACAGTTAAGAGCGCTAACCTCTTTTTTTTTTTTTTTTCCCCTCCCTCCCATCAGCTAAACGCGCGGTCACTTGGAGGACGCGGCGTCCTGAGCGGACCGACCTCTCCGCCGCCGCCCCCCTCCCCCTTAATCAGGAAGCACCCCGTAAATTCACAAAGCCATGCGAGCGCACACAGCAGAGCGCCGCGCCGTTTTCCGCCGGCGCCGACCTTCATTAACCTCATAAATGCCAGCGGTGTTCCCACCACAGCTCCTAATGCCATTATCATCACCGGCACAAACACACAAACAAATGTGGCAGTAGAGTTTCAGGGGGGCTGAACAAAAAAAAAAAAAAAAAAAGGCACTCCACATCTGCAAAATATCTCTTCCCCACCGTCCTCTCATGACACTCGCTGTGACATTGGGGCGTCCCGACACGGAAGCAGTCCCACCCCCTCCGCACGGCTTCCATTCCTGCTGTGATTGAACCTACATTAGTAAACCGCTGGAGCGAGTAACCCGCACGACGCTGTACACGCGTGTGCCTTGATGTAACTCTGCATGGGCCTACGCCGGAATCGTAACGCTGCTGTGTGTACATGTTCGCAGAGACTGTCAACGTTGGTTTTTATCCAGGAAAACTGAACGAATTTTATTAAAAATAGCACTCGCAGCTTGAAAAACCAGAAATCTTTCTATTTTTTTATTTCCTTTTTTACTCCACTGATCCTTTTCCAGTGAGCTTTGGCAATGAGCGCATTCCTGACTTTTCTTTTTTTTATATATATTTTTTCCTTTATTCCTCACAGCTAGCTTTTTATTGCTGCTATCATTCAGCCTCCATGTGCTCATTGTGCTCCACATTACAAAAACTTGTGTTCTCAATTTGCATGCGTTTGTCACTGTGCTTTGTGCCGTTCCTTAAAAATTCCTGTAGCGGTTACAGCATTTCCACTGAAATATTGTGTTGTTGTTTTTTTTTCTTTCTTTTTTTTTTTTAACTCTCACAATTTGACAGATGATAGCGGGGAGGCAGACAGGAAAATGACTGGAGAAAAAACAGGCTTGACACCGAACGTATGTGCATGCAGCTGGTGGAATGGAAGCGGGGCTGTTGCTTCGAGTCGCAAGACGCGAAACGAGACATGAAAAATGGATTTTTGTCAAACCTGTCCGGTAAAAGGAATTTAAGCGTCGTTTGAATAATGTCGGAGGGGTTTAAAAGAAGTCAAGCA
Organism: Girardinus metallicus; assembly: GCA_903067095.1. NCBI lineage: Eukaryota > Metazoa > Chordata > Actinopteri > Cyprinodontiformes > Poeciliidae > Girardinus > Girardinus metallicus. The sequence continues at coordinate 47,773 of CAEGAE010052846.1, read as the reverse complement.
CAAACCTGGACTTTAAACTCAAACACGAGACTTGGTTTTTTTTTTGTCTTTTTGGGGGAGCATCTTGACACCTGTTTACATGACGTTTTCTTTTCTCCTTGTAAAGCTAAGTATGTGGCGATACGAGATTCTCGTGGTACAATAACTTAAAAATGTATAAATATACCAGTTTTATGGTATTAGCCAAAAAAAAGAGAAAAAGACAAAAAAACAACACCCATTCGTCCCTCTATTGTCAGTACCCAGGTATCCTCTCAGAGTCAGAGGGGTCAAGGAGGTTTGCATATTTCCCATAGTAATTTCCCATAAGAAGTGGAGTATACTAGAGATGCACCAATCTGATATTAATATCTATATCGGTCTCGATTTTGAAAAAAAGTCTAGATTGGTGTCTGTGACAATGTGAACGATCCATAATATTTAAGTGTGCGGTTCTGGTGCAGAGTTATCAAATAAATTTGTAACTCAGAACATTTGTGTCTGTTTAAAAAAGGAAACTTTTTAATTCAATTAGTCACTGTTTTTCTGTATCGGATCAGTCGATATTTAACCTCAGATGTCTGTATCGAGATGTCGGAAGTGAAAAAAAGTGGATCGTTGCATCGCCAGTGTTCACCGTGAAAAACTACTACTGCTGAACAAATACAACTCTGACTGTTACAGCTTCAATAATAATAGTTAGGTAAAACAGAAATGCAAAATAAACACCTAATAAATGTAGCGTCTCAGTTTTGAGTGCATACTGAGATTAGCTTGTTACTCAATCAGGCTATAATCAGAGTCCTCAGGCCTGCTTTCTGTTGCTTAACAGATTCTCCATCTGTACTTTTAAAAAAGGTGATACAGTGATAGAAGTCCTTTGTACATCTTAGTTTTTTCACACATTGAACTTCTCTGCTCCAAAAGAACCTGAGAAATTACCCTTAAAGATGACTTGTAATCACTTTAAAAGGATAAAATGCTTTTTCGTGGTTTTGAAACCATAACCTTTTACAGCTTTAATATACCCTGACTACTGTACCTCGCCCAAGGATGCTTGCAGGCTTTTTGTTTCATCTATGTGAAGTTATTGTTTGGCTGCAAACATGGATATTCCCACCACAGTTCCATAACACACACGCACACACACATTTAAAGTTCCTGGTTTAGTCTTGACAGTCTGCAGTAACTTTTTAAAACCTCCATATACCTTCATACCAGTAACCCACCAATGCTTGCAAAGGTGGAAAATGTCTAAAACATTTGGAAAAATCCAAAGTTTTAGTGGTTAGGATGAAACAGTCATACTTTGTCATTTTAAACTCCAATTTTCATGACATTAAGAGCTTCCAAAAGTTGCCATGCTTCATCTTTAAAAGAAACAAGGTTTGCTTGGAATACTCCAGTGCAAAAAACAGAATAAAATCTACATAGAAAGCAATTTTGCTTGCCAGAAAAAGCTCCTTAGACATAGTAATAAATCTCATAGAACAAATGAGGCATTTCACAAATGTTAAAAAGCGCTCTCCTGCCTGACCTCTGACCTCGACTCGACGCCCCCCTCTATCACCGCCGGCAGTGCTGAAAACTGAACCGCCTGCAGTTCACGCTCCCTTATTCCACTCTGGACGACACACAATAAGGCACCTGTCTTCCTGGGGAAGTGGGGGGGAATTGGATGTGGGAGGACCCCCATCATCCTGCGTGACCCAACCCTCATCTTTACCATCCTTACCCCTCTACCCCCCCGCCCCCTCTCCTCTCAAAACACAAACCGGACTCGTCTGCTGCCGCCTCGCTGCGACTGAGGGCATAAACGGTAATTGCGACATAAATTATGTTACACATACGGCGTTTTTCATGTTTCCTCCCCCTTGGCATTCTTGATGACATGCTGATATACTGTACTGGGACTACATCCTGATAAGTGTGGCTATAAGAAGAATAAATAACAAAGCAATGTTGGTACATAAATCTCTGCGTTGCTTTATTTTTGTGGATAAAGAGGAAGGACTGCCTCGTGTGTACGCCACAGTCAAACTGTATGCAGATGATTGACAGCTATTAATCCACAGAGTGCCTTCATGGGGAAACAAAACTGGACTGCGGTGCATCCACTCAGGTGTTACTGCGCCGGATTTTATTTCTGCTAGCGGCATCGCTTTGGAGAGGCTAAAAGGCTGTGATTGATTAAAAGGCCGGTCAAACACGGTCATAAATACATGCTAAACCGATACGGAGAGAGGTCCGAGGAAAGGAAAAGAGGGCCGTTGGAAATTTTAAAAGGTAAAGCTGGGGGAACACAGTGATTTCTAGGAATTCAAAGCATTAACCAAATGGTGTCAGACTGCCAAAAAAAAAAAAGAGATAAATCCCTAATCTTCACTCTGGGGTTATTTGTTTTGCCCATCAAAAAATGAGCAACTTTATAAAAAAAAAAATAAAAAATTGAAATTAATAGAAGCTGCAGCCTTTTGAAAGCACACAAAGGTTTTAGCGACTACAAATAATCTACAAATAATCTGCAGCCTTTTCAAGAGATTAAGCCCAAAATGCCATGCAGTAATCCCTCTGACTTTTTTTTTCTCCTTCTTTTTGCTTTAAAATAATTGCGTGAAAATCTGAAGATGACAATCGTTTGGCATTTCCGAGGAAAAGATTTGACACCAGGAGGAAGAAAATGAAAATTTGGTCAGGTTTATGGATAATCTGTGCTGAAGTCTGAAGTGAGGGGAAAAATAATAATAATAATAATAATCATAATCATCATCATCCGACACTTTAGGAAACACATGAAAACAGGTAGAAAAAATATCTGAAGTGCGGGATCCAGCTCCGGCCACGGCTACAGTTTATTTCCAAACGGCCCCCTGAGCCGGGGCCCCTTAATGTCCTGTGTTATCAGAGTGAATCAGCAGCGCTGATAAATTAGCCCCCACCTCGCAAACACACACACACACAGACACACACAAGTCCCCCGGCCCCCATCCCCCGCCTCCCCCAAAAGGCCCCGACGGCTAATGTGCGCGCCGGCGTTTGTGCGGCGCTCATATGCAATGCTTAATGTTGTGGAACCAATTCTGTCGTTTCCATTATGTAAATACATTTGCCTCGGCACTATATTTTATGTATTGTCTCCCTTGTCTCAATTACTTGGGCTATTAAAAATCAAGAGGTTATGGAAATTAAGTTTGTGGTCGTCTGTTTTGCACTTTGATGACAGGCGGGGGAAAAAAAAAAAAAAGTGTTTACGGGAGCTCGTTATGCATTCGCTCGCAGCAGGATACATCAGCTTCCGTCCACGTTCGCATCAGCATCTCGGGCAGCACGGACTGCACCGTTGTCGTGGCGTCACGGACACACAGGGCTAAACGCGAGTAAACGTGCTGCAGCTGGTTTTAATAGAGGTGCTTAAGACGAAGAAACGGGCGAAAAAATACAATCATTTATCGTGATGCAACAGCATGAATTTGCTTTTGACATCTTAATGGTAATTGCTGAAATGCTTTAGGAAATAACCTTCACTGTGCTGCGGGATTGAAGCTTCCACCAATTCTTCCTTCCAAAATGTCATTCTGTTGCTTTTCTTCTGCCCTTTTTTTTTTTTTTTGAAACGCAACATAAAAACAAGAGTGAAATTACCCAGCAATCACATATCAAGTCGAAGGACGGCCAGCAAAGTGTGTGGTCAGTTCTGCAAACGCAGGACTGTCTGGAGTCTCTCGGTGAGAGGCAGAGAGGTGAAAATGCTTCATGAAATGAGGATGTTTTTATTATATTTGATAGCATGCTTTAGTCTGATGTAATATCGTTGGTAAAGACGGTCTAAAACCGCACGGCGGTGTGAGGGGGGGGCAGGGGTGGAGGGGGGGTGAATTGTTTACCATGAAGCCCCCCCACCAGAATCCATTACAGAGCTGGCTGCGGCGTTGGGAGGAAAAGCCAGTGAAATCAGCATGCTTTTCTGTTCCCATTACGAATCCAGCTGATTGTTTCACACTCTATACTAATGTACTCGATTGAATGCACTGAAACGGAGTTTTAAAACTATATATAAAAATTAAAAAGGGGCTCAGGGAGGAATTTTATTTTTTTTTCAACCTCCTTTTTCAATTCCTTTTTGACATGCAGGGCCTTGATTGCTGGTCCAACATGTGACTTTTTCCAGAGTGCCGGACTTATAAAGCCACGAGGAGGAATACGTTTTATGGAAGAGAGGGGGGCAAAAGGGCACCCATTAGGAAAATTATCAGGATTATCCCTACAATCATTCTGAGAGATCTAAATATAGTTCGCACAAATGTTGACTTTTCCCTCTTTAACAGAGGGCAGAGGGCATTAGGTATGAAATAAGACTTTAAAAATTAGATCTACCTCAAAGAAACCAATTAAATTATATAATTAAAAAAATAGAAATGAGGAAGTTAGATGCATCCATCTAAATTAGTAAAATATATATTGTTTTGTTTTTTTTAAATATGATAAAAATCTCTTGGAATTTGTACATCATGTTTGAACGAGCAGCAATAATAAATGTAGTCCAAAGTAAACTTTAGAGGAGCGAGACTGTATGCGTCGCTGAAACCCAGAGACCTTAACAAGGAGACCGGTTATGTGTTCGCTTATCGGCGTTTCAACAGAGAATTTCACCGCGCGGAGAGTTACGAAGCGCAGCGCGCGAGCGTGCGAACGAGGCGCCCCGCCGCCGCGCGCCTATTCAATCTAAATGTGGGGGAAGAAAGAAAAAAAAAAAAAAAAAGAGGGAGGGGGAAAAAAAAAACGTGATAACTAAAAAGTTGCCGTACCTTTTCTCTTGGATCGCCTCCTCCTCCTTCGCTTCAGCTTGCACCGGACCTGGCCGCTCGGAGCGCCCGACGCGCGGCCGCCGTTTCCAAGTACGGATGCCATCAGCTCAGGAGCGGAGCGCGCGAGCAACTTGGAGCCGACTCTCCTTCCTACTTGTCTCGTCAGCCTCTCCGAACAACGCCGCGTCCTCCTCCTCCTCCTCCTCTTCTTCTTCTTCTACTCTCTCCCTCTCTCTGTATGTATACAGATATCTCTCTCTTTTCTTTTTTTTTTTTTTTTCTGGATGGATATTATCACCGCGGAGGGTGTCGCTGTAGAAAGTCCAGCTCCAGCCTCGAGCTCGTCGGATGTGAAGCCTCTGTGCTGTCAGCGCAGCCTGGCAGCTCTCTGTCTGCTCCGCTCCTCTCCTCTCCGCCCCTGCAGAAATTCTTTTGGCATCAGCCACTTTGGGCTCAATCATGCAGGACGCTTATCTATTTGCTGCCGAGATTTCTAATTAGGGTCCAATCGCGGCTGTTCGAGTGGGTGTGACATCAGCAGCGACACCCACCAGCACCACACACCCCTTGTTCACCCACCGCGGGTATTGGACTCACTTCTCTCACTTTTTTTTTTTTTTTTTTTTTTTAATCCTTTCTCATGTACGGAGCTTCCAAGTTTGGTGATGTTTAGCATCTGTGCTGTAGAACTTCTCCCCCTGTGTGCCGCCCTGCAGAGGAAACTTCACTGCAGGGCTAAAAGATGCGATTGTGAATGCAGATGAGAGGAAGAACACAAAAACTCTCCGCAGGCCTTCCCCTCTTTCTTTTCCTAACGTCCTGCTGTCTCTGATTTTAAAAAATTAGTTCGCCTGCTCGAGAATTTATTTTTTTTTCTTTAGGATTTGCAAAATGAACACCCTCTCTTTCAAAAAGTCTGGAAAAAACAAGAACCATTTTAGAACTCAAAATCTGAAAAGTGTGGCATGCTTATTTATTTAGCCCCTTTAAGCATAACACTCTATAGGAGCACCTTTTCTTACAATGATTGTGTCATATGTGTCTTTTAAACAGGCCGATGTTAATTTCACTTTCAGTCTGTGCTGGGAAAAAAAACGCATCCCCCTCAGCATGATACTGCCACCGCTGACCTTGAGTTCGTTATAGGAAATCGTCTGTTGTGCGTTTTGTAGGGTTTCCTTTATGTGTAATTGATCGTGGCGCGCCTCCACGTCAAAATAAAAGGGTGCGAATGAAGTTTCTTTTTTTTAATGTATATTAAAATAATGTAAGGCATATTACATATACAGCCTACATTTGCACACTTACACAAACCAAAATCAAACTTTGAAATCAACGTAAATATCATGAAGCGATAAAGTTTATTTTGAAAAACAATCACCGCAAAGTACCAAAGAGAAGTTAAGCTGAATGAATTTTTTGTTCATGCCTGTGAAAACGACCCTAACGTTAGCGCATGTTGTGTTTGAATGTAGTTTGTTAATATAGTTTGGCTTACCATGCGCAATGTTTCAGTCGGGTTTCGAAGGCTCGTTGATTATGTGTTTTAATCAGCGACGCCGGGACGTTTCCACGTTCTCAGACAAATAAATCACCGGTAATCGAGAGAAGGCTCAAGGCTTTGGATGTCAATTTATAACCAAACTCCTCTACAACTTCCTCCCTGTTCACCAACAGGTAGGAAGTCCCTGTTAGTGGTTTGTTCTCTAACAAACCTCTGAAGTCTTCACAGAGCAGCTGTAATTTTAATAAGGGTTTCATTTTGTTGCCTTCACTAATGGGCGTTTTGTGTGCTCCTCAAGAAACAAAAACACAGTTAATTTCCTTTTCCTATATTTATGCACACACCTCAGTCTTGGTGCTGACAAGGGGAAAAAAAAAACAACAAAAAAAACGTGAAAAACAATGAAGACAGTATAAGCTGAAATTAGTTCCCTCTTGAGAAACCACTTCTAGCTTTGACACCCTCTTGGAATTTTTTGCAGGTAACCTTCAGCAGCCGCACAAAGGTAAAAAGAAAATCTGTGTTGTGGACACAAAGTTTGAAGATTGTGACATTTTGGCATTTTTGTGCGAACGCGCCGTGTCGAAGCTTTCACAAAGCATTTGTGTTTTCCGTTGCTGCGGGTTGTTGTGCTGTTCGCCTGGCCTCTGCGGCTGAAGGTCAGCATTGGTGTTAGAGGTGGGGGGAGGGGTGGGAGGATGTGGGGGCGCTACATGCACATGCAGGTACACCAATGCACGCAGATCTTCAGGCAGATTGTGCGGATTTTTTTTACAACCTGACAAAAACTGACTTGCTGTTACCTTCATTCCTTTTCTGTGTTCGTTTCTTTTGAGGCTAATAAGGCTCACCGAGCAGGGTGGCATGACTCAGAGGGTGGCAAAAGCAGGTAGGTAACTATTAGCTTAGATAAAAGCTAATACCTTAGTTTCCTAGGCTAATGAGATTACTCATTACTTTAGTTACCTAATAGGCAGTTTAGATACCTAAGATACCTACTAGATTAGTTACCTATTAGTTTATAGCTGGTTTAGTTTTTAGTTACTATATCATAGATAATTATTGTCTTGCTTACCAAGGAAAGTTACCTAAGCTTAGTTACCTCAGAAACTATACTAAGTTGCTTAGTTGCCTAAGCTAGGTAACTTAACTTAGTTGCCTTGCAAGGTTATCTAGTTAATTTCCTAACTACGTTACCTTTAGATATGGGGTTACGCAGTTAAGGTAACTTACCTATCTAGGCAGTTACTTAAGCTAAGTTATTTATCCAATTTAGCTTAGGTAACTAAGCTAAGTTACCTAGCATTTATCGTCTCTAATAGAATGAAGTTTATTGCATTTCTACCAGAAACACATTTTATAGCATTTACAGATGATAAAATGCATTTCTTTGCATTTTATCGTCGCTAATAAAAAATGTGAAACAATTAGGAATGCTCATACAAAGGCTTGTAAATTATGCACTGAACAGAGTTTCGAGATTTATCTGGGAGTAAAACACATTTTAAGTTGCGTATTAAGCATTTGCTTGCAAAATGGGCTTCACTGGGAGAGGGCTCACCCAGGGAGCCATTCATGCACCGCGACCAGTCTCTTTATCCTAACACTATTCCAGCTCTTTCAATTTGCATGATGAAAAGGGGAAAAAAAAAAAAGTGTATTTGCTCTAAAAGCATGACATGTTTGAGGAGTCAGGCTGAAAAAGTCACTTTGAGGCCCTGGCAACTCAGCGGGGAGAAAAACCTCCTCTCAGACCGAGGAAACAAAAGGCAGGGAGGGCGGTGGGAAAGGGGTGGCTGGGCGGTCCGCCAAGCTGCAGTCTGCCCTCAGGACACCCACAAATATCCATGTAAATTGCAGTTTAGGACAAATCAATAAAAGTGACAAGTTGCCAATTCCACTATCAGGGCTGTAGTGAAGGTGAGATGGTTGTGCGGGAATCGTGCGAGGGCGATTGGGGGGGGGGCTTCGGGCTGCGTTCATAGATAACAGTGAATGTGTGAAGTGGTTTGGAAGTACAGGTTGCAGAGGTCGCAAACACACTGACATTGGAAGGTCACTGTAGACAGATTGTTGTCGCCTCCCAGCAGAAGCGTAGAATCTGTCCCAGTTTATCCCTGTTGTCATCTACTACATGTACTGTATGTATATCTGCACTTGTTCACACCTGAAAGCAGTCAGGAGTTCAACACTAGCTGCATGTCCATTGATATTATAATTGAGCAAATTTGACATTTCGAAAATAATTTTGCTTAATGGAAATACACCCATATCAAAAACATCTGTGTGTTTTGGCGCTAGGATGAGGCGGGGTTGTTTTGGCCATATCCAATTTAGTTTATTTCGCAAAACTGCAAGGGAAACACTTTTTTCACATCACATGAGTCATGTGATCATCAACCAGATGTTGCCACGAGCGCAAACCACAAAGAAAACAGTAGGGGGATACTCTTGTTTCTTTAAAAATCTAAAACCCATTTTATGACCTGTAGTTACATTTAAAATTCATGTGCGTTTACACTTATATATAAGTGTAAACGCACACTTAACTTATGAATAAGTAAGTGTGCGTTACTTTGTTGTAATGCAAAGTAACAACAAAGTAACGCAAAACTGCTATCTTTGTGTGTCCGTAATGATTAGGTGTAAATTTATCGCCAGTAAGCTGCACGACATTTGTCTTCACCACTGGGTTGGCTCACTGTTGCCGACCCGTTCTGCACAAAAAAGATTGGCACTACTACTATGTAAAATATGCAATTTTTCTAAATTTTTGTGGTGGCACACGCCTTACATTTCATTCATAAAAGTCTTAACAGGAGCACCTAGCTTACATACTTTAGATCAACATTAGATTATTTTTCTTCTTTTGCTCTTTCCTTTGGTTTATTTTGTTTCTTTTTAATTCCTGTAAAACACTTTGTATTGCCTTGTTGCTGAAAATGTGCTAAATCAAATTACCTTTACCTTTAAGAAGGTCTTGAAAAGTCTTAAATTTGAGTTGGTGAAACCTGCAGAAGCCCTGGATTACATACAATAGCGTCAGAAAAAGATAAAAACACAGAATAAAAAGGAAAATTTTGATGTTAGGAAATGAAAGTTGTTTAAAAGGAAAACTGTTGAAAACTATCCAAAATAAATTGAGTGGGTGGGGTGGGTGTTGGTATGGGTTGTAGAAGAAGGGGGTTAACCAGGGCCCCACTCATCTAAGAACCCCTGTTGGAGCATAGCATGTGTTTTTAGAACTGTTGATAAAATGGCTGCAGGCTAGCCAGAAGTCAGCTAAGGGCATCAAACCTGCGTGTGAAAACTCTTCTGAAAGTAACACTTTTTTTTTTTTTCTCATGTTTTCTTATTTAGTCAAACACTTGGCATTAGTTTGATGTCATATCTGTAGATTAAAGAGTTAGATTGAAATTGTGATTACAGCAAAACACGTGGCAACAACTTCTCTTCCCCCCCCCTTCCGTCATCAAATCAGACACCTGCAATCTAAGATAAGGAGTTCAATCAGAACACCTCTCAAACACATTCATTTCCTACACTCCTGATTAAGATTTTCTTAAATATATAGTTATGGACGGTGTTCTGAAATGGAGAAAAAGTTAGCTTTCCCCTCTCTCTCTCTCTCTATCTATCTTTTTTTTCAGTGGCATTCAAAATGACCAAAATAAATATTTTAACACCTTGTCGGAGCTCAGGTAGCACCGTCTCCATGGTAATACATGTGTTGCTCTAATCAGAACGCTGTAATTAACAGCTTTTTTTTTTTAAACTCACTGTTGAGAAACAGCATGTGTTAACATTCAACGCAGAGCATTCAGCCCCTGAGAGGTATACAGTTAGTAAAACAACTCTCTGAGTTTTAGCCTATATTCAGCATGCAGTTGCAACTACAACATTTGATGTATTTTATCTGGGGCTTCAATGGAACAACAACACAATTAATGTACAGATCTAACAAAAAAAATAAAAAATCAGTAAACAGAATCCACCTGAAGGCACAGCTGTTTATCTAAATCTGTATGTTGTTAGGACGGTGCTAATCAGAGTAGCGGTAAGGACAGAGTCTGAAGTCTGTGGCTCTTTAATAGTTCCACAATAACTTTGCTTGAAAATAACATATAATGAAACGCTTTAAAAAAAGAAAAAAAAAAAACTTTACTTATACACTTTCAGATATATACCAAAACAGTCAATACCTCCAAGATACACGAGACAATAAATAATATATGCAGTAATGTCACAAAAACAAGCAAAAAAACCCCACAAAAATGAAACACCAACATACAAATAAGAATAAATCATGGAAGTTACATCCAGTAGCAAAAGGTGATTCACATTATAAGCTACACATGCAAGAGTAGTTCACAATGACCAATAAAGCACAGAGTGAACAAGTAGACTAAGAACTTCCATGTTACATTTAACATTCTAATCTTTATGTCGATTGGCTCTGCTCGCTCAGTTTTCAACATCGAAAGCATTTATTTAACCAATTAACAGAAGGAGGTTTAGCTGATTTCCACTGAAGAATAATAAGGCTGCGGTTAAATGAGACTGTTGAATGGAAACTGCCGCTATTTTCAGAAAATGACCACGTTTAGATGGCCTGGCTAAGGCACCTCGAGTCAACTGTAGTTATCATGCCAGGCCACTAGACGGCGCTGTGACGTCAGCGTGCCATCAAACGTGCATGCACTGTTTTGACCCTTAAATTCCACCTCATTGTAACCAGTAATTCATCTCAGTCTCCTATGAATGAAGTGCTGACGTAACACATTTACTACTTATTGATCATTGTACTAAGCTGAACAGGTTAGCACAACGTAGCACAATGAAATCCACCATTGATTTTGTCGTTATTTGCCGGTTCACGAATAGAGTAAACTTTACAAGCGTGTGTTCTGCGCATGTGCGCTTTCTTACCTGCGGATACTTCACAACTCTGCGGTCACACAAAAAAGTTTCACTCTGGCCTAGTTTCAGTGCAAAAGCTATCACTCTTAATCGTGTTGGTGACATCTTGGTGAGGAACCCCAAAGATGGAGATCTTAAGTTAACACTAAACAGCTAATCACATAAAAATTAGGAGGAACTAATGCTAAACCGCTAAGCACCTATAACATTAGTAGAAGCTAACAAACTGCAAAACACACACACAAAAAAAAATAGCAGATGCTAATGCTAACCATAAAGTTGACACTTTGTCTGTGACACACATCTTTATCTCCTTCCAGTTCACGACTGGTGTGAGAAACAGCAAAGTCCACAGTTTCTGTTTTTGCTACATGTTATTACTGTTAAGTTGTATGAATAGGACGACCAAAGTCGAAAACATATGTGACATAAGGTTCATCCAAGTCATGAAAATGGGTAACATTTTAGTGATAACTGGCTGAAAAAGCTCAAAAATGGCAGCCATCTTGAATAAAGTCCACCAATCTTTATTAGTGGACTTGTGGGAAATATGAAAAACATTACTACCTGCTAAATTTTATGCTTGTATCCACACTTGAAAGATTATTACAGTTATATGTTGCTCTATTTGTGGATGCAACGTGACAACATTTGAAAAAGTTCAAAGGCCTGTATCAAGTGTCAATGGACTGAACTTATATAGCACTTTTTCTGATCATGTTTGACCACTCAAAGCGCTTTACACTAGAGTCACATTCACCCTCACAAACATTCACACGCTGATCAGTAGGCAATTTTTGGGGTGAAGTGCCTTGCCCAAGGGCACAATGACATGAGGCAGGAGGAAGGTGGAATTTAACCTACAACCTCCCGATCACAAGACAACTACTCTTCCCACAGAGTGACAGTCGCCCACAATAAAGACACCTTGCCTTCAAAATCTTAAGTTTTTTCTCAATGAATCCAACTTTATCAGCTCTACCAAAGAAAGAAGAATGGAGTGAACTAACCAATTATGACACAGAAAATTAGTCTGAAAACTGTCAAATCTTAGAATAAAGTTGTCACTCCTTGATGGAAATACCGTGCAGAGGGAAAGCGGGTCTGCTGCTTATCGACCCTCCCAGCCAGGTAAATGTAGCGATGGAGGCTTCAGAGGCCGCCCTCATCAGTCTCCGGGTGAGTACTGACTTTAAGTAGTTTTTTTTTTTCTTTTTTTAAGTGGTTGGGTGGTGGTGGGGCGGATTAGGTGGAGGTGGCCTTATCAGGTGCACAGGCTGCTCACAAGGCGGGCGGCTGGGAGACTCACACGCAACCTTCATCTTCCCTCCACAGCCGGTTTGCTCCTCAGCCTCTAATCCATGGCGAGCGGCGGCACTCTGCTGCAGTGAGTCTGGGCGCACTGGCGCAGTGTGTGTCTCACACACACACAGGCACACACAGCGCAAGTAACAAGCAGGAACCAGCCCATGATGTGTTACAACTGCTGTTCCTTCTTTATGCTGATAGTTGTTGCAAATTTTAGAAAAGTGGGATTGTTTCACACTGCAGAGTCAAAGCTCTGTCATCCTTTAGTAGCTTTTTGAGCCGTAAGGTAAAATAGGTCAGTCTGTTTACGGAGACAGGTATGATCTACAGCGACACAACTCAACTCTCTACCTGCTTGTGGTTTTATTAATATAACATATTTTTTGTTGCTTGTTGGCAAAAACACAAAGATGCCACTTTGTAGACAATTTTAGGCGCTTTCCTTTTAACCTTTTCCTGATGTATTTCTAGTATGTATTATTGCGTTGTCCTTCTCGAAGTGAGCTGAAATTTACTCAAATTAAAGCTAAGTTTTGTCACATTTTGCAACCTTTTGCCACTGTAATCAAAAAACGTATTAAAGAGCGGTTCACAGTAGACATTTATATGTATAATTGTGAAGTCTGGTGTAGGAATAGTAATCATCTGACTTATGTTTAACAAAAAATAAAAATAAAAAAAAAACATCCATTGCCTCTTTTTGCAGATGTCATAAAACAATACGCACTATTTTAAAAATTTGAATACAGATATGTTTGCAAAATAGTTGTAACTGAGCACTAGTGATTATAATTTACTCAAAAATTTGCACCAACCAGAAGGCAGCTCATTACATGGGCATCAAACAGTACTTTTAGTTGTTAAGAGTTATTGAACAAATAAACACAAGTGAACAAGTTTATAAGTATAAAATAACTTACATTCCAACGCCACTGAACGCAGGTTTTGGGGTGGAGTGAGGGTGAAGTGATGAGCTACTCATCTTCCTCCTTGACCAAGACGAGGCAGGTGTAGCTCATTTCATGGCGGGTTGTCAGGTGAACTTAAGCCACGCCCCCCGTGCGCTTACTTTTCAAAATAAAAACTCACGTTGCATATTTTGGGAAGTCTCCAGGCTGAATTCACACGGTCTGGCCTCGACCAGCTCAAACATTTGAAATTTCCTCCTTTTTCTAAACCTCACCATTTCTTCCACTAATTGTAAAGACTAGACGTGGCGGAGTCACGTGACTACAGATGGTACGTCTTAAAGGGCCATAGCCTTCCTCAGTCGAAAAAAAGGCAAGCAACTTTTTCTTCTTTTTTTTTTGTAAGAACACTGAAAATACCAACATAGGAAATGACGTTGTTCATGGTCATAAATGTTGATGTCGGTTAATTTTCGGTTTCCTAGAGCCTATTCTCCCCATTTTTGTACAGTCGTTTGACCAGAGCTCTGTGATGTGTTCAAAGATTGGGATATTGTTCAAAACATATCCCTGCTTTATCTTCTGTGCTTCTTGGTCTCCATGATGCTGCTTGTTCAATGACGCCTGCTAACCTCTGATGCCTTCGCACAACGGCCTCATTTATTCGGCTGTCCTGCCGAATAAATGCGACAAAAAAATTTGATGAAAGAAAATTCATCTAATTTTGTTTACATTTTTGGAAACATTGTTACTATGTCTCCTTTTCTTTCCTCTTCCCAACTATTCACATCTTTGTGTTGGTTGTCACATAAATTACACAAAAGTCTGTGGTCGTAACTTGACAATAATGTAAAAAAAAAAGTTAAATTTTTAACACTGTTGCAAGGCACTGGATTTTTTTTTTTAATCAACTTTTTACCAGAGGGAATGACGCAAGTAAATCAAGGCAATATTGTAAAAGTGGACTTGCTCTGATGAATGCACTTGAATATTTGCCTTAATGTACTGCGTATAATTACGAACACAAAGAACCCTAATTGCTACCTAAAAACTCTTGGCTCACACCTCAGTACAAGGTTGAATTCCCCAACTGAGTTTTAACTTTGAAAGTGACTTTCAACATTTCGTTTTTGCAACACGTATCTACAGCCAGGGGGAGTAAATTCTTAATTCTCGCACAGGAACTGCCACCAATGCACCTTTTCTTCAGCAACAATCTCCTTTGAATTACTTTTTTTTTTTCTTCCATTTTCAACCTCAGCCCACCCCTCTTAAGTGACACCCATTAATCACATTAGTTCTTTGGGAGAATTGTCTGCTGAGCGTCAAGTCTTGGCTGACCCCAACATTTGGAGAGTGAAGATAAAGACGTTGCACTGACAGCTATGAAATAGCCTCTTTTTTCTTGGGTCAGCATTCAGGGGAATATGAATATTATTATCCACAAAAAGAGAGTGAAAACAATTGAGTTCTTACTTTAGAAGAGTGGAACAGGAACGACAGTTGCTTGGTTTGGCAGCCTACAGAAAGTAGGGTTTAAGGAGATGAGAAAATGTTTATTACAGTCATAAGTTTCAAGTCAAGTTCTTTTGTTCCACTTCTCGTAGTTTTTATTTATCCTTTAGATTCCTCCCTTTCCCGTTTTGTTAACATCATAAACACAAAATCAGTTTCAGGAAAGTTTTCATCTACAGAAAGCCGCACAAATATGCCAGAGTGCTGTTTTAAACATGCCAAACCAATAGGGGGCAGTGTAGCACAACAATAAATCCTACGTCAGCCAATCAGACAGCTTCAAAACAACGGCAAATTCCTATTAGGAATAAAACATGGTGCCAGGAGGTTCATTTGTGTGGACAGATATAAAGGTTAAACTACTTTTAAATAGCGTATCAGAATATAAGGTTATGAAAACACAAGACAATGTCAATTGGGAATTGTGTCAAAGCAAGTATGTGGACATCATGGCGCATTATTTGTCGCAGATTAAATTTCTGTTTTCCCATGTAAACACACAAACACAAATACTGAGGTGTCTCAAATCTCCACTTTGGTTGGAGCTTTTATAAATAATTTTTTTTAGTGATATTAAACTGAGTTTTTGTGTGGATGAAAGGCCAAAACGTTTGTTTTCAGACATGCGGCTACCTGTGGACTATAGGCCTGCTTTCCTGCTTTCTCCTGGCCTCAGGTGTACAATATTTCTGGATTACTTTATCTGGTCCTATTATCACTTTAAAACTCTGCGTCAGTATTTAAGCTTTTGACTTTTCATTGTTCAGTGCTGGATCGTTCCATTTCTATGCCTGACATCTGTTGCATTCCAATCCCTATGACTCTATCTGTTCATGCTCCTCACCTCTTATCGATCAAGTATTTAAATCATCAACACGCCACTTTCTTGTGCCTGTCAGCATCTTGGCAATGCCAAGCTACACTTCATTACAGTTTCTGAATAAATCCACAAGTCCTGTCAAAACCTTGCGTCAGAGGTGCCCGAATTGAGTCTGTTAGAACAATTTTCTGGCATGTTATAGTAGATGTTCCCCAAGTTCAGCACACCTGAGTCAACTAAATGGTTTATTTCAGGCCTTTGCAGAACATAACATGCTGAAGCGGTAATTGGACTACTAGTTCAGCTTTGTTGAAACAGGAGATCATTTCTTGAGGACCAGAGTTAAACATCCCTCTGTAGATTCTACGTTAACTGTGTGTTTCTTTCTATTTATTCCCTGCTCTGATGTGATTTCTGTCAAATTGAACTGTGTTGTTGTTGTCTTGGTCAGGTTTCCATTCCAAAAGAGATCTTTGATCTCAATGGGTGAAACCTGGTTAAACAAATCAATATGTGGAGGTACAAAGGCCAATGAAGGAAATAATCATTAAATTCTATCTTCCGAATTTTATATTGCTTTATAACATAGTCTTTGGTCTTCTTTATCAGGAAACGAAAAATCTTCTGACATGCCGGATAATAAAATAATCTGAAACCCAGTAATAATTTGGTTTAATATTGGAATCCTTAATTTCAGAAAGCATTGAATATTATGGCTCTTTTTTTGAGTCTACATTCCAATCAAAATGTCTCTCTGAATAGGAGCTAACATCATTGCCCTTAATGTCACGTAACATTATCAGCTCTGTGGTTTGGTACAATGGAGCCATTGTGCTGTGCGGTGAGGAGAGCTTATCAGTGAAAGACAGGAAAGGGGAAAGCGAAGGAGAAAATGAATAGAATAAAAGTAAATTTGATCTCTGTTTTGCAACAGAGCCTTTCGCACAGAGCTGTATTCAGAAAAACCTTATTCAAACTCAATTGATAATAAAAACAGATTGTTGGTGTTTGTTCTGATTGTTAAGCATAGCGCTCTTCTTTTTTTTGTTAAGGACACAATTTTACAATCAATAGTGTTATCATTCAAGCTTCAAGCGAGTGATGTAATGAGATCCAATGACGGTTCTGTTTTACGTTTTAGCAAGTTCACACATCTGTTAAACATCTCCATGTTATTTCTTTAACAATTACCATACTAAGGGTAGGTTGAGAGATACAAAACAAGACAAACTGATGATGTATATAGACAATAGACTCGTCATATTCTTTAGTCCTTGAGTCTAGTTTTTTCTTCAAATTATTTATTACTGATTTAGCCTACAATCCATTTACCTTGGAAGTTGGAGCATTTGACGTCACACTCGAGGTGACAGCGTTCCAGTTTAGAAAGTCAAGAAGCCGGGATTTCAAGATGGCAACGCCCAAGGAGACATCGTTCGCAATACCTCTCATTAACGTTATTTTAAGCTTCACTTTACATAAGCAAACACCACTTTGAATTTGTTCACTACAAGTAACACTGAGTTTAGGCAAACTTTTATGTGTGTTTTGAAAATTATTGTTTTGTGAACTGTTTCCACCACAGCCTACTACTGTTGATGCGAGGAGCGGCCATATTGAAACGTGAAGTCAGCGTTAAAAATCCTAAATGGGAGTAGTTGAAGATTTCCACTTTCCAAACGGGAAGTCCAATTTCAGAGGCTGTTCCAATTGATTTTTTTTGGCTGGGAAGTCGGAAAAGTTCCGACTAAAAACGGAACGCACCATTGAATACAAACAAGTTCAAAACTAGACCCCCGTGAATCACCTGAAGTCAAAGCCAATACCGCATAAAAAGGTTTAAACAACTGAAGGTCACTTTGACCAATAAGAGTATCGATGACAAGAATGCAAACTCAAAATTGAATGTTCTCCCCGTCCTTTCAAAAAAGCATAAATAAAGGAATGTACAAAGCTGTGACCACATTAATATATGATGGAGCTTGATCCATACAACATGGGGTTGTATTTTTTTATTTTGTAGGTATAAGAAAGGTTAAATCTGGAGAAATCTGTACTCCATTTAACTCAGAATGAGCTACCGAACGAGCTATTTGCTCGTAGCCGGAGTTACAAAAAAAACAAACTTAGTAGCTAGTTTTTTGTCTTTTGCAACAGAAAATCTTTTTCTAGTGTTTCATACTGTCTTCACAACATGGGATCTACTGTTTCTTTTTCTATTCCATCGCTGTTCCTACAGTATTTCCATCCTCAGATTGGGAAAACCAATTGTTGATTGTTCACAGAATAAAAAAAACAAACAAAAAAAAAATCAGAAAAACAGCTTACTGGTGAAAAGGTTTGGGATTTAAATCACAGCAGATTTGATTTGTGTGGTATAGAGCGAAAGAGCGAGAGGTTTACGTGTCACTGCCAGGCTTAGGCAGCTTTGTGTTAATTTGTTTGGGATTGAGGGGTAGCAGATGTTCATTTATTTGTCTGATTCTGCTGCGTGAACATTTGAGTTTTAATGACAGATTGTATCCAGCTTCAGCACTGTGACATATATAATAATTAAAGAGAAAATGGAATGGAAGTAGACGTTAGCAGAAGATCTAAAATCAGCATTATTATATGATTGGTAAAGGATTAATTAAAAACTACTCCATTTTATATCTCAGGTGGTGTTTTCACAAATGTTACCCTTCCTGTATAAAATGTCAAAGGATGAATAATAATTATTTTAATTTTAAGAAATTCCAATGATCGTCTGTTCTTGATTGAGATAAAAAAAAAATAGTGTGTTTTTTCTTTTCACATTTCCTACTGTCTTCATTCTCGCAGGAACAAAATATAATATATATATATATAATCTTGTGTCAAGCTTCAGATTTTTCTGCACCTCCCAAGATAAGTTTGTGTTCCCAGACAGACAGTGAGATATATCTGCGCCGACAGACGGAGGAAGGTGCTGTGAAGCTCCTGAAGGTAAAGAAGCTTGTTGTGCCAGGTCTGATCAGGGTGAATTCTGCAGCCAGAGGGGAACTGATGCTCAGCAACGTTTTGCTTTAGCTTTACTCATCAGTATCAAGCAGGTACAGTGGCGGTGAAACTCCCCCAACCTCACCGAGAGCAAGTTTAAAGGAAAAATTCAAAAACAGAGCGCTCTCTGTCTCTCTCGTGGATAATCTTAATGTAATGTTTTTCTGCCCATGGATCCATGTGTTTGTGGATCGGGTGACACGTGGCCCACCACTCCTCGGAGTTTTTCGTAGAGTGCATCAAAAATATTAGAGGAAATGAAGCTTACTGGAAATTTCCTGTGATGTAAACAACCGTCTTCCACTGCGAAGAGAAACGTGCCGAGCCAAACGAGATGGATGTTTAATATTTGGAAGATACTCACTAAAGTGGTCGGGATCAGCTACGTTATTAAGGCTATGTTCACACTGCAGCCTGAAGTGATCCAATTCTGATTTTTTTTGCCAAACCGGATTTTTTTGCCATGGTCGTTCACACTTCCAAATAAATGCGACCTGTATGTGTTCTCCAGTGTGAACTGCAAACGACCTGAAAGTATCCCGCATGCGCAGTAGAGGGTGCAATAACGTCACACATACAGAGCATGCTTGGTGTTTGCAGAAGTAAACATGGATGCTAACGGTGGGGCATATCTTGCGATTTTGAAGTTGTTGTCAATGAGCTGGAACATTAACAATTTAATCCTCATGATAGTCCGCCATGGTAATTGTTTTACTTCCTGCTTTGGCATGTCAGGGCGCAGAATAGGGACATTTGTAGAGTATCAATGACATTCAAGTCGGTTGGACCTAGGACCTTAAGTAACATTTAAATCAAATATGTATCAGATATCCAAAATGGCCTGGGTCGCATTACACCAAAAAAAAATCAGAATTGGGTCACTAAAGGCTGCAGTGTGAACGCAGCCTATGTTAGTAACACTGGAGGTTCTTTCCGGTCTCATCTTCAACAAAACAAAGTGAATTTGTAATATTTTTGACCCACTGTTTGATCAAAACTGCACAAACCTAGCCTGGTAAAAATCAATCTCCTGCTCTACGCTTCACTTTGTACAGAGTCTGAATCCTCAGCTATTGAGAAATAATTGCTTCCTGGAGGCATGGACTCTGTCGAAGTTTTGAATCTTACTTAGTCGCCAACTTTTGCCTGTGACATGTAATGCGCCAGGTTGATGTTATGAAGCGTACCTGCGCTATTAACAACCATCCTCCACTGTGAAGAGAGAAGTATTGAGTCAAACAATATGGCTGTTAACGTTAATTCATTACTAGAAAGTGTGGCCAACATGGACTGAATGACTTCATTAGCTTCTAAAACGGGACAGAAAATCAACGTCTTCGTTTACAACTTCTCCTGTTCGCAAGTTGGAAATTCTACTGGAGAAATCCACTTCAGTGGGAGAAAGCCCAGATGGCCCATTGAAGGGAGATGAGAATCGAGTGGAATAGAGTAGAAAAGCAATGGTCAGGCTAATTTATTACTGGTCTTTTTGTAAAGATACTCACCAGATGAGTCTGAATCACAGCCAAGTTACTTAATTGGCATCGGTGGAGGTTCCTTCTGGTCTCATGTTTTATCCAGTTTGTTGTATTTTTGACCCACTATTTCATCAAAATGACCCTAACAGCACAAACCCAGCATCTGGCTAAAAGACAGAACCCAGCTGTTTTGTTTTTGTGTTGCGCTTCTGGTTGTGACCTCAAAACTAACGGGGTGGGGGAGGGGGGGTGACAAGGACATGAGTAAAACGGAAAAAAATAAATCTAATGTCAGCAGGGCTTAGTTCTGATCAAACACCCTGTTTGAACTGATAGAAACTGGAACGCTCGCTCGGGAGCTGGTTGTAATTGAAAATGAGCAAGAAACAAAATCAAACAAACAGTGTTGCAATCACACACCTGGGATAGAGGAGGGGGGGAATCACTAAACCTGCCCTTAGCTCGTCCACAACTACACACTCACACATCCAGATTTGGATATCTGCCACATATTTGCACAAAGCGTCAATACATCTAAAAGGGAAAATTAGTAAACAGAAGCTTATCATCTTTTCAGAAGATCCCAAAGGCCTTGAAGCTCAGCTGTATCCCATTTTGAAGACGGAGATTAATTGCCTCTTTTCCGCCCCGACAGTAATCCTTGAAACCGCCTTTCGCTTCGGCACCGCAGCATCTCTGCGCCTGCAACCTCTCATCTCACGCGGCCTCGTGAAGTCAAACCAGTCCTGACGAAACACACACAAGTATCCTCCAACACAATTAATCTGCCCATTAGCACATAAAGGCAAAACATCTAACATTAAAGTGGGGCTCACACGTGCTAGAAGTCTTTCAGATGGCCGGCTGAAGCGAGTGGCATGAATGGATTCATCTCAAAACAAAAGCAGATGATCCAGCTCGGGTACGGCGAGCTTTAACCCCACCAAGAACTCCCAGCTCCGCTGCTAAGACCCCACCGTTCCTACTCTCTTAATACCTCTCAGCAGATCAGAGAGGGTGTGCGCTTGTTGACACTCGCAGGTGTTGAAATAATCAAAGCGGCAAGTTGCGGGTTTTAATTAATGGCCCCCGTCTTTGTTCATGCGACGGCGCGAGCCGCGTGGCAACATATGGCGCGCCCTGTTTTCACAAATCCTCAAAAAAAAATAAAATAAAAATCCAGCTCTGCGTGGGATTTGTGAACATAGCAGATGAGGGCTTGATGATTATGAGTGTGCTGCTGATGGTTGTTGGCGCTTGGAAAGGTTGAGCCTTCGACTCGGCGAGCCCCGGCATATGCTGTCGGTGGATACGGAGAGGTCATCCAGATCTTCTGCCAGCGCTGGCCATTTCATTACGCCACCAGATGGCTACGGGGATTTTATCATTAAAATATCCTTCTGTTGAATCTTTCTCATATCATGAGAGTTATCAAACTGACACAGATTGGGGTGACATTTAACACGTTTTCCTCTTGGAAATGATTTTAATGGATCTCTTCATCACTCCCAACTGTCGACCAACTGTGCGTCATGCTTGTGGCTGAAATATTCCGTGTCTACAGATTACCAAGGATTAGTGTTCCAGGATGCCCTTCAACATACAGTGGTGTAAAAACAAGAAGTGTTTCTCTCAGTACACACATAAAAACAATGTTTTCTTATCATTAATTTGTTAAACCAACCTGGCCTAGTGTGGAAATATTACCCCTCTTGTCAAGAGTTTAATTTACTGTGATTCTCATTATAGCCACACCCAGGCTTGATTAGCACCAGCCCAAGAAATCAAGAAGTCACTTGAACAGAACCTGCTGACAAGAAGAAGGCTGACAGGTCAAAGCTGTCTTCCACTTCTTGTTTTTAAAGCGGTCTCCAGTCTAGGTGGTGTTCACATATGCATTTGAACTGAGAGTTCATTTCGACCAAACCAAGACCAAGGTTTGTAGGTTGACCAGTTTGTTTTTTGGTCCACATCACAGTTGGATTACCCATTCTCACCTCCTCAAATGAACTGCACTTTCTAGGTAAATGAGCTAGAGTTAAGGTGGAGTAAACAGGGCTGGTGTGAATGCACCCTAAAGCACTACAGACCTCATTTGACTCTGATAATGAGATCAGTCTTCATGATTCAACTACGAGAAAGAGATTCTGGAAAAACCTGCCCAATGTCTCAAGGTGAAAACCTGGTTGGATTGAATAGCTTTTTTTCCCCCCCTTAATAAATTAAACCATCATTTTGTGTTTATTTAGTGTCTAATATTACATCTAAGTGTGACAAACAAAGAAATGCAGAAAACAAATCGGTAAAAGTTCAATTCTTTTCCACAGCATCGTCACGTAGCGCTTCATCCACCAAAACCTCACGCGGCAGTTAACTTTGTGCGTCGGATTTTGATTTGAACTGAGATTACTCGGCACTAGAATGCAGTCAGTGATTTATTTTTTCTTCTTCCTCCCCTCTCCCAATAGGGCATCATGTTCCCGCCGTACGGACACTTGTTACATGGCCCTGCATGTGTTTCTGTCCTCTGAAAACGGCGAGGCATGAATAGGGTGTAATCAGTCTCGGAGCCAATCAGAGGCTGATGTCTGGTTGACTGACAGGGAGGTCTCTGTGGGCCTCTGATGAGGCCAGAGTTAAAGGGCTCCCAGGGGACTGGGCAGCCATGACAAAGACAGGCGGTGGACAGCAGCAACTCACTGACATGAATGTAGTGACGACTCCATACTTTAGTGTTAAAAAGTATATCTTTGACGGGCTAAATCAAAAGTAGTTAAATTATTTAAGAAACCAAATAAATCAGGACATAAACTCAATTACTGCCCCTTGAAGCTAAAAAAGTGAAGCATTCAGAACACTGTTTAAGTTGACTTCAAGTCTGACTTTGATTAAAAGTCTATTGCAGTTACAGGAGTTTAAAAGAAGAGTGTTCTGCAATAATTGTTAGTCGCAAGATAGAGGCAGAATAATAAAAAAAAAAATTAGAACTTGATTCTTCAAGTTCCAACACCAGAACCACCAGAGTAGAACAAGACAAGACTCCTTAACAGAGTCCGTAAATTCAACAGTTAGGCCATATCTCTTAATGCGGTTGATGGGTTTTAAAAAATTCTGATTTCAAAACTGCTAAAAACAAATTCTGTCATGCTATTGTGGTCGTTCCAGAGGATGACAAGGTTTTTCCAGCCGCATAGAGAAATGACCTTTTCTCCATGTTTTGCCATTCCATCAGTGCGGAGGGGCAAGAGAGAGACAAACATTTCACAAGAAACTTACTAAGCTAACACGGATGTTTTGGGCCTGTGCAGGGAAAGAATAAGCACCCAGGGAGAACTGATGCTTTCTTATGGAGAACATTCAAACTACACACAGAAAAGTTCTAAACTCAGGACTTCGTTGCTGCACAGCAAGTTCTAAAATCTGTGGCAACGTGCATTCAAGACAAAATGAGCTGTCTGAAAATATTATCACTCTCGTCGGGGTAATGCTGTTTTTAAATGTTTGTGCGACCGTGGTGACATTGCTGGTATTTTTACTCAGGATTGCGGTAATGACTGAATGTCTTACAGGTTCACACCTATTGTGGTCTTTTAATGAAAAGAATAAAAAATAAAAATACCGCACTGACTAACCTAGTTAGGAAGCAACAGATGTAGATGCTACAATATTTTTCAGTTTTCATCAGCCTCACTTAATACTGTCCTGTACCTTTTTAGAAAGACATAAACATTTGTTTTAATGTAAGACCTTCTGCTTTTTAAAATGAATATATTTATCAGTTTTGCTATATGTATCATCCACACCTACAGTAAAAGCTTGTGTTGGTTGCAGCCAAGCAACGCCTGAAAGCAAATGTACTGTCTACGAAAGGCAAACAGTAAATGTAAATCCAGCCTGTAATACAAATGAAAAGTTTATTACTCAAACAAAAAAATATGGAGCCTTACAAATGTATTCACACTCCCTTGGACCTTTTTTTTTTTTTTATCTTTTGTCCTGTTACGACGACAAACCTCATGATATTTTACCGATAAATTATGGAAAAGTTCAGGGGAGTATGAACATTTTTGCATATTTGGGATGTACTTGCATTCGCCTGAAGGTGCAAAGTTATTATTATTATTATTTTTCATTTTTTTTGCAAAGGCCTGGGCATTATGTTCATACTGGATACCTTCAGCGTTTCAAGGAAAACCTTGAGCTCCCCAATAACAAACGTCATTCGCTCCAAAGAGAATTCGGGAACGTCTTGCTGAGAACAACTCGAATGACCAAAAGGTATTCAAAATGTTAAAAATGTGAGAAATCAAATCTGAAAGGCAGAAAAAAAAATGGTTTCCCCTTATTATATCTGTGTGTTTTAATTTGAGATCCGTTTTGTCTGTTTTGCTCCAATCACGATTATTCAGCCACGTTTCATTCCCACAAAGTCACAGGAGTGAAGCGTGGCTTAACGTCAGCTCCCCTAAACGAACAGTAGATGGTGGTAGTAAACATTTTTACATGCGGTTGAGTCTCAAACAGCAGTTCCTCAAATCTTTCAAATTGTTCAACAGTACGTAGATTTTATTTCTGCACGTTTAAGAACGAGGTAAAGAAATACATCCACCCCCGAGTCTTTTTCACTTCCATGTTCACATTTCTCACATATCAAAAGACAAAGTGTCTTTACTTTCCATCAGCTCTGGATAAAAAGTACGACACGAGGTCTACACAATGTTTGACAAAACGCAGGAAGTGAGAGACAGAGCTGCTAAATCCCTCAAGTTAAGCTCATCACCTCCTCTTTCTCTGAAGGCTCCCGTCTTTCATCAGGCAGGGTTTATCACCGCGTCAGAGACAGACAGTGTTTGAAGTTTCGAGTCTCTTCTCTTCTCTCCCTGCCTCCCATCCACCCATCCCCCTCACTCACTAAACCACACATTGAGGTGAGGCAGCGGCTGAGATTAGATCCCCATCAAAACGGGCGAATGGGCCCGTGAGAGCAGGAAGAGAGGATTCGGCTTGGGTGTCGTTTGACATGCCAGGCACGCAGGCACATGGGTGGAGTTGGGGTTTATTTCATATTCTTTTTCTGGCAGGAATTTCAAAAAAGAAAAGAAAAAAAAAAACGCCTGACAAAAAGCAGCATCATACAGTTGGAAACAGACAGTGTATTTGTGGGGAGAGCTGTGGAAGTGATAAAAGGAATGTCGATGGGAATTAAAGCTGGCAGATCAATAAAAGTGGGGAACCGAAAGGCCTGTCAGCGGCAATATGCCGCAAACGCTAAACGTAGCAAAGGCTGAAAATTCAGCACTAGATGTAATAAGTAAATAGGATTATTTCTGGAGATAATGATGCTGTCACAACAGGTTTCTGTCTACAGAGTAAGTAGTCAGTAGGGGTGTGTGGGATCGCTGTTGCCGACGCCGCAGAAAGGAAAGTGGTTATTGGCTGTCCCAAAAAGATACATATTTAAAGTAAATTTTTTAAAGAAGCAGCACTATGTATTTTTTATAACACAATCAAGTAACTGTTACCTTTAGTTGATATAAGAATGCTATATATAAATATAAAATATGACTTAATGGAAATTTCACGCCTTGAAATTGGCATGAAATCTTTAAGAAATTCTTGCTCTTTCTGAAACTCTGCATTCCGGAAGTCATCACAACGTCGCTCCCCTTTTTAACAGCAATTTTACCACTGAGTAGTATCTCAGATAATGAGCTTAGCAGGCCCCCGGGTCCACCGTATGTTTGCTAATTGCTGCTGGCTTGTCTGAAGGAACTGATTGGGGACTGATGTAAAGCTCAAAAACGGCGACTTTACTTACTACTGCCCCTCTTACTCTGGTTTGGCTTAGGAACATACAAGTCTAACAGGTGTGTTTTGCTTGTTTCTTACTTTATCTACATGATCAACCTTAAACTCACCAAAACTATAAGTGATTCATTTTACTGCAGCGCTCTATTTTTGACAAAGACAAGAAGTTCTTTGCTTTTGTGCATAGAGATTCATTAACAGTCCGGATGTGAAGGGTCAGGGTAGCTCCAGCTGATCTGGGGCTGCTGTGAAAAGACCCCACCCTGTAAGAGCTTTGAGATTGGGACCCACAACAGCACCTGCTGCGTGTTGAGGAGAGTGAGAACAGAACGTGCTTTCCTGATTCTAAGACTCAAATAACTCCTAAAACAGTGGTTACAGCAGTTGCTAAGACACATTTTTTTTAAGTGTCACTAGAAGGTTCTGAAAAGTTGCTAAATGTAGCAACAAAGTAGCGACACTGTGATCCACGCTGGGTAACCAGCCTGCCGCAGCTTTATGCCATCACGGTTTTTACAGAAACATTTAAAACAAAAATGTACCACCTGATGTAACTGGCTTCATTTAAAAGCATTAATTATTTCTAAGGCTGCTAAAGTAGTACACAGACTCCCACCGCTGCAGACAATTAAACGTGTGTCTGAATTACAACTATAACGTTTCACTGAAACCCAGTTTCTTTTAAACGGGATCCTAGTGGTAAACTTTAGGGATATTATGACATAAAGTTAAATGTTATAAAGCCAAAGAGTTCAGCTGTATCTACTAGTCTCATTTAGTTTCCCAGCATAAACTCTGAAAGTAGCAAAAATATTCAAAAATATCACTCCGCGCTAGCAAGAAGTAGGAAATGAACTAACTAGCGAATGCGTTAGCTCCATTCTCTTACAGCGCAGTTTCGCTATGGCCTGTCAAGAGCTGAATTAAAAGCTAGTTATATTAGTTGGTGATTATAATGCACTGGTCTATGATAAAACAGTGGTTATATTATCAAGTGTTTACTAAATGAGTTGTTAGCTGTTAAGCTAGCTAGCATTTCCATTCAATTTAAGAGGAGAAACTCTTGAACACTGTTTGGCACATTGGTTGTTAGCCTTGTCAAAAAGTCTAAATTAAAGCTAAAGAGAGAATTACAATTAATTAAAAAAATGAAATACTAGCAACTAAATTTGTAATTTTTTGTAGAGAAATATTTTTTTCCAAAGCCGTTGCACCTGTACAGACTCCTAAATAGCATGTAGCTAAAGAAAAAGGGATTTCTTATCGACACTTCCCAAACCTGCTTGCTGCACAACAATCTAAGGAAGGCTTTGCTTTAAATTCTCCAAGGAGATACGCATCGTCCAAATAGTCCCAACAAACACCGCCACTGATTCCACATTTTCAGCTAAATGCTGTAAGCATAGAAAGTCAGAAGTGTTTCCTGCTCTGCCTTTGATTCGTCGGCGCTCGGGGATGGCGAACCAGCGGGGGAATTCTTTTTTTCTTCTTCTTCTTTTGGTCTCATTAGACAGCATTGATTTCTTCAAAGACGACTGTTGTTTTTTAATTAAAACAGTGAACTGGCTAATTGTGAAATTGATTCAGGTTGGTGTTTTTCACTGTGCGGAGCAATATGCTGGTGCCCTCGGTGCTATCTGTATTTATCAGGGAGAGTAAAGCAGCTTGCGCACACTCTCTTGCCTGTCTTTCTTTTTCTAATTCTTGGAGGGAACTGTCGCACACACACATACACACGCACGCACGCACACTGACAGTTTAGGGCGTTTAATGCCGTAATCCCGCAACTCTTCAGAAATGTTGAAGAAGTTTTTCAGTAAGCTGAACGTATGAATGACAGTATGAAAGTCCTTTCCTCGCTTTGCGAACCCTGTAAGCTCATCTGCAAAGTAGTTTGAAAGTCTGTATCAACAACAGGATTAAGCATCAAACTTCTGAGGTGATTTGGTATTAGTTTGCAGTTGCTCGTTTGGACAGTTGAATTCTAAATGTGTGTTATGTGGACACGTTCAGCAGGGAGGGGGGGGGGAACATGGACTTTCCACTCCTGTCAGTATGATTTATGTCATGCCTGAGAAGAAATTTGCCTTTGAAAATAGCGTGACAAAACTTCACATCAGTCTTTCTTGAGGGCTAAAGTTACCTTCAGAGGTTCTATATTTCAGCGCGGTGTTTCGCCACTGGATTAATCATCGCGCCTTAAATTATTCATTCCTTATCCAAAGTTGAGGAGCTGTCCTCGGTTCAATTTCGTTCCACAATTTCCCAGAGAAAAATGGCTCGTTGTGATGTCGGACATTTGTGTTTGACGAAGGTCCACTGGGTCACGCTTTATTTTCCTCTATAGTCATCAAGGACAGTCTCATTACAGAGTTCCTAACAGATTTCTTCTGTTATTGCTCTTAACTTGTGTGTTTTAGATCACTTTTCCATGCCACGGCCCCCCCAAACAGCTTTAGCTTCAGGCCGGTGTGCCCCTTTGCAAACCCGCTAGATGACGCTGCAAAATATGTACAGAAACAAAGTTTTAGAATGTCTTCTTCTCTATTCTCTATAATTATTGCATTCATTTAGCACAAATGCTGCCTCATGCCATTTTAGTTGCTGTAGTTTAGAATAAAACACTGACTACTTTAAGGCAAATGATCACTATGTCATTAGTATTATCTGACATAAATAAATACATAAACAAAAAAGTAAATGGTAATTGGCAATTACTTGTAATTAATATCCACAGTGGTGCTGGAAGAACTGGTCCTTAGCTCCATGTTGAGTGGCCAAGGTCACTTTTCTTTTCACATCATGCAAGAGAGAAAACAACCTACCGTCGCAGGATTCATTTGAACCACGTTTAACAGCAACTCAGCGACACAAACCGTCTCCCGCAGGATGTTTCCCAGTGCTCGCCTCTAGCAGAGGCCAACCCTTTCCCCGAGAAGAGGCTCTGCGAGGCACAACAGTCTGAAGTGGAGACGCGACAGCGCGGCGTGAGCGCTCATGCTGTTAACTCTGTCGGGAAATGAATCCCTGGTTTGTTAGCTGCACACGTCCTAATTAATCACAGCGCTCTCATTGCCCAGCTAAAATGGCTGCCGTTTTGGGGAGTGTCAAGGAGTCAGGCTTATTTATTGCTACCAAATATTTCAAGACTTCAGTCAGCTGTCGCCTCTACAGCTCTCCTGTGGCTCTGACAAACACAGATGATTTAGTCCGCCCTATGAGGTTTTATAAATCAGGCATCTGAGCCAATGAACCTCTCGTTGCTTAGCCATGTCTGGACCTTCCAATGTTATGTGGCCCCTTGTAATAATTAACGAGATGCTCAGATTTTGAGAGGAGCTTTGAAGGAATGCAGTGTGACAAATAAGATCATGAAGCACTGCATAGTGTATTGTACGCATTCTGTGAGCTGCGTGGACTCCACATGCACTGTCCGCGGTCGGTTGCGATTATATAGTCAGCCGTACCAATTGCCTACATTTCTCATGACAAACCTCTTAATTTCCCCCAATCCAAATTGTTACTAGCAAGTTTGATGAGCTGGCTGGGCACCTTGCCCTGGTTCCTCCCCATCAGGGCAGCCACTGTACACCTGTTAGTTCCTGTGCGTCTGTACGACTGGTAGCGCCGAATCTAAATCGAGTCAGCTCACTTACAAAACAGTTTGATGTGAAAACCATTTTCCGCCTAGCAAGTTTCCAAGGATAAATGGCCGTTCAAGTGTTTGTTTTTCTGGCTTGTCTGGTGGACGTCCGCATTGATGTCCACCTGTTCGCTCGCCACCTGCTAGCTCCTGCACGTCTTCACGACTGTTTGTGGCGTAAATATTTACGAGTCCGGCGGACGACCACATGGTTCGAGTACAAGGGAACCATTTTCAAGTGAAGTGTACCCAAGTATGTGGAACCCTTTGGTTTCCGTTGCTTCATAGTGGAAGTGCAAAAATACAAAATCTTACCAAGTATTTTTTCCTGTCTCTGTGCAAATACCTTGGTACACATGAAATAAGACAAAACTAACTTACAA
This sequence comes from Girardinus metallicus, assembly GCA_903067095.1. Taxonomy (NCBI): domain Eukaryota; kingdom Metazoa; phylum Chordata; class Actinopteri; order Cyprinodontiformes; family Poeciliidae; genus Girardinus; species Girardinus metallicus. The sequence goes on along the minus strand of CAEGAE010052846.1, from coordinate 17,681 downwards.
GTAACTTTTCAGTAATACATAGGAGTTAGTTTTAAATCACTAATTCTTGAATATCGATAAATTCTAGTTTCTGGCGGATTACTTCACTTGTACTAGTAGGAAAATGTCTTCTTATAAGCGAAATAATCTGCCAGTCGACATAGAACTTTTTTCATTAATATTAAGGAATTATTGACTTAAAGCAAGCCCCCATATCTTGTTGAAATGTTAGTTGAAAGTTAGTTTGTGTTATTTCAACTGTACCAAGATATTTGCACTAGAAACTAGACAGGAAAGAAATACTTTATAATATTTTGTATTTTTGCAGGGATACTGTTAATGCTTGAAATTCCTCTTGAGTAAAAATTCCTCCATAGTGGTGCAAAAGAATAACTGCCAGTTTTCACAAGTTAATGGGAGTTTCTTCTGCCAATGGAGGCGCAGTTAGTAGGTTTAGGGGTCAATTACGTCTTCACTCATGACCTGGTTGGTTTGGACAACTGTTTTTTTCCCCCGATGTTCATTAGAGAACTGCATACGGATCTCTTAGTATTTGTTTGACGGTCTAAAACAACCAAAAAAAAAACAAAAAACCCAAAAACTAAAATCTGAAAAATTCAGTGACAGGGATAAATACTCTTTCACGACACTGCAGCTTCTTTAAGTTCAGCTAACCGTGGAGGTTTTCTGGGGCTCCCAACACACTCCGAATGCTGGCTTGCCAAGGTTGTGATGATAGACTGGGTAAACATTGAGATTTCATCCCAAACAAAGCAAGTCGGCAAGTCACAAATCTGGCTCCAGAGAGGGAAATCATTCTCACCTAAGTCCCAGCGAGACTAAAAAGGATCCAGGGATTACAGCGCGCTCTCACTTCGCTTTAATCAACGTGCAAAGCCGAGCCGGCTACTCTTGTCCTTGTTAGACATTTAAAGGAAGGAGGCAGAGCCGCAGCAGCGTTGTAACATTTAGTTAAACAGACTGGTGAGTAATTACTTGTTCTAGTTACAGTGTAAACATCCAGCATGTTCTACTTGCTCTGTTTGCTCCCCCCACCCCTCCTCGAGCTCCTTGCGCATTTGAAACCAGGGAAGACAGAAATATTCCTCCCTGATCATCTCCCCCCTCAATTTTACCTAGCTTGTCTTTTGACTGTGTAGCCGTTTTAAGTGTTTTTGAGGTTTCCGTGTTATGTCGGAGCGCCGCGCGCCCATGTGATCTCCATATAGCATTTGTAGGGGTTTTCGTCTTTGTCGACATCAAACAATCAAATGCAGCGTGTTTACGCGTACATCTGTTCTGCAACCCACTTCTTTTTAACCTCGACATCATTACGCTCGTCTTTGATCCCTCCTCACCTCTCTGACTACCCGCCGGTTCCTTTGGGGATCTAACTGAGGCTACAACGACTATGAATGCGGCACGGGTAACGCGGGAGAAGGAAGACACTACCCGTCTTTGTTCTTCAGGGAGACGAGAGAGACAAAGGAAGGCCCTGAAGCCGTTTCACCGGGACACGGCGCAGGAGGAAGAAGGTAAATATAGATTACTGCATGAGCGCGAGCAGGTAGCAGGAGCTGGTTTTATGATCCATGTCTAGGGAGTGGTATCCTTTCGAATCACTTTTTTGGGGGGGAGTCGTCCCCCCCCCCCCGCCCCCCAAAAGCCATTTCAAATCGACTAAAACACTAATCTGGTGAAACAAAATGTAAAATAAACACAGGTTTTTGGATTCATCTTGAGCTGCAGGTGTGCCTATAATGCATTAATTAGTACTATAATGCTTTTCAGTGACGTTACATACAAATATGTTGTTGCTGTAGTTTCCTGTCTTTTTCTCTCTTTCTGCAGGTGTAGGAGCAGACTTCTAGGGTGTTTTTCTGTATTCTTTTTATCCTTCATCAGCTCTATACTTGCCCCCCTTTTCCATTTCAACTTTTAGCCCCACCTTCTGTTGGTTTTTCTGTTTTGTCCCTTTTTTATGCATATATAATCGTAATAATATAAATCAGGAGGAGCATTGTAGCGAAAGCGATAATGAACATGCCAAACTCAAGGCTACGACGGGTCAAATCTGGAATCGGTGTGAAAAAAAAAAATCTATTCCATTTATACAGTACTCATCAAATGCAGACAGTGCTATTGTTTTTATATATATATATTGTTTAACAGTGTGTGTATCAGCGGGGAAAACATTGATAAAACGCGTAGTTTTATCAATAAATACATTCCCCCCACGACTGGCCCTTTGAAAACATTCACAATCTTGATATGACCCAAAATGAAAATGAGTTTTACACCCTGAAAGCTTCACTTGTGAAAGTAAACAATGTTGGACAGGACTTGTTAAATAATAACAATAATAAAAACTAAATAAAAAAAAAACTTTAATGAACTGCAAAATGTCTTTAGTGAACTAAATAAATGGGGTAATATTTTTCATTCAATGACATGCGTTACTCAAAGTAACACATGATGTAATTTTCTATCCATTTTCTTTAATTGAGAGTAACTCTTGGTTTGTCATCACAACAGTTAAAACTGTCAAAAGTTTCCGAAAACCCCAGTACATCTTGCCGTTAATCAGCTGAGCCACATGAACTTTCTGGCAGTGTTTCTCTCATTAACAAAGTAACCCATGACAATGTTACAGACCCAAGCTTAGGCCTGCCTCGTTAAGGGGGACGTTGGTGGATAGAAGGACTGAAAATGATCAGGCTACTCTGAACAAAAGGATCACGCTTAATGACTTTCCTTTCGTTTCCACCGACCATGCAGCTCAGGCCGAAGACTCCCTCGCAGTTCACTGGAATAAAGACTGAGGTTTGGTCCGTCGGGATCAAGAAGTAAAAGCTGGGGCTCACTAGAACTTTTCCTGGTACGGCAGGCGATCTCAATCCCTTGCAAACCAACGGACAATTTCAGTGACCAGCATTAAAAGATATTAAGCTAGTTACTTGATAGCGTAAGTAATATTTGATCAAAAATAAAGACTAAACTTTAAATTGTGTAATACTCAAGGCAGTCTCCTGACAGAAATAATTTGGTAAATGTCTGTTCAAAAGCATGACTCAAAGTCCTCCACCGCATGGCTAGCCAGAAATAACCTTGAAGATGAAAGAATACCGACATGGCCTCCTTCCTTACTGGACGTTACTGGGATCCTTATTGAACAAGAGATTTACTGTAAGAAAACAGTAAATTTCTCTGAACACTATCTGGGAGGCTTTAGTTGCTGCTACACAAAAATGTGAAGGCCAACAGATCAAGAAACCTTGAAACTTACGGAAACAGAAGACCGGCTAGATTGGTTACTGATTTGTTATAGATTTTCTCTATGAAAGCCATAACCTTCCTTTTTACTTGAAATATTCACCCTGAGATTTATGTACATTAAGGATTGACTCAGAGGTCCGTTCAATAATAAAATTAATACAACTTCTCTAATAACAGTGATTTGAAGTCTCATTGAAGGAAATGGTGTGGAAATCATACAAGTCCTGGAAGGTAATAAACACCCATACTTTACGTCTGAAGTTTGGTAAAACATTGGTAAAAACATCAAAATTAATTTAAATATTAGGCTTAAGGTAGAGGTATTCCTTGATAAGCCAATCCTTTCTATCAATACTAGTACATTTCCTGAGCGCATTAGCTTCAAATCTAAATCACCACCTTGAACATGCCAATCTGCAACAGCCCCAATTCCCTTTGCCACAAAAACTCACACAGCCTTGAAAGCATGAGATGCTTCGCACAGCTATCACGCCATCAGAACGTCAGAAGATTAAAGTAACCAACCAGAAATTGGCGTATTCTTACATTCGGGGTGACTTTGTAACTAGTTTGAAGAGACAACAAACAACATGATCATCATCATCACCACCAGACACCCAAAAACCCCAGAAAGTAAGAGTGGGCTCATTATGACATTATGTGGATGATGTCATAATGATGTCTAACCCTACCTTCTTGTTTCATGTTGGGTAATATAAAGCAATTTTGTCACCCTGCTCCTGTCCTTGTTCTTTTTTTTTTTTTTTGGAGAGTCTTTGAAGATGGAGACATCTGAAACGGCATCAAAGTGGACTGTGGTGGACAAATTTGTGGCATCTGGACACCTTCGGTCATTCACAAAGCTGATAAAAAAAAAAAAGAGATTTTATTTATGGACGGTTGTGCTTGATGCAGGGTTGTGAGCATCGTCAGTTCTGAAAAATCTCTATTCAGGTTTTCTGAAGACATAAAAATAAAAAAAAATTAATGAGGCTTATTCCAGCTCCTTCCTTTACCGACAATGACCTTTATTTGCCATTAGACACTTTCTAGAGGAAATATCTCAGTACACTGGAAATAAGGCAAAACTATATTACAATTAACTTTTCAACAAGAAATAGGAGCTTGTTTTAAGTCAATAATTCCTTAATAGTGTTGAAAAAGTTTTAGCTCCATTGGCAGATTATTTCACTTCTAACAAGACATTTTCCCATGTTTCCCATGAAAGCATCAAATGTCATATTTTGAGTTCACAGGGCAACAGAATCAACCAACTGATAACTATGATTAAACATGTAAACCTTTTTTGAGATTCCGCTAATGTCAAAAAAACACAATTTTGCAATTTCATTGTTTGCTTTAAAGAAGAAACAATATTAAATCACGTGAAAAAGTTCGTTCCCCTAACATTTCCTGTAGTCTTCTTCGTCTTTTCCGCCAGTAGTAACACGCGGCGGCTGCTGGTCATGTGACTCGTCTGACGTCATAAAAGTGTTTCTATTGCAGGTTTGCGAAAAACACTCATTTTGACACAGCTGAAAAACCACGTCATCCGAGCACAGAAACATTTTATCAAAAAAAGCTTTTTTTCTGAAATTGCCCTGTTATCATTAAGCAAATTTATTTTTGTACAAAATTGTACTTTTGAACAATTTGCACGGTTATGTAGTCAATGCTAGTGAGACATTTACAAATCACATTTTGTCAGCATGAGCCTTGAGTGACTGTAAGTAATTCACATCTATCACCTACATTTAAAGTCATAGGAAAATGAAAATAAAAAGGATTGCTATGGTAAATACGATTATTTTGGATTTGTTAAATAGAAAAAATGGATCCTACGGTAAGCCCTTTGTTCTAAAAAAAAGAAAAAAAAACTGTTAAAAAACATTTATGGATTAAATTCAAAATTATCATTTTTGCTCTGAAAGCTTCTTTCTTCCCACATGCTGCCTTTTCAGGAATGCTCATTTATGTTTTAGGTTCCAAGACCCTCTCTATGTATATTCGCTGATCTGTAATTGCTGGAGGAAAGAAAAAAAAAAAAGAAATCTCAGAAACACGTCCTCTGTCAGTAACGACTCTTTCATCCCTCCCACCCAATGCGATGCTCTGTTCCTGCAGCTATTACTATAAATTTATTATTTAAGTGAATAGCTATCAGCAATGAGCCGAGCAATTTACTTGTCAAAATACGCTGCCTGTATGGTTAGAAAAATGACTTGTGGGAGCTCAGGCCCGGGCTGAGCGAGGGAAGGAGAGGGAACAATCTGCTAAATTATGAATGTTGGTCTGAGGTTGCAACTTGCTCTGAGTGATGAAGAGCACACCCGAACGGGGGGAAGCACAGGTGAGAGCAGAACGAAGAAAAAACGGATTTATATGGAGAATTAAACTGATAGAGATTTTGAGGCTGAACAAAAGCTTTGGAAAGCAAACTAGTAGCCGAGTAGAAACAACCAATCAGAGCTTGGAGTTGGGTCTTAGCACTGCTGATCTCAATTGTGTGGCTACTTGCTCAGACTAGCTGGTAAGGCCACCGATGACGGTTTTCCTGTAACAATAAGTTTTGTTTTTTTTAATCACATCAAGTACATGAGTTTCATTGACAGCGCTAAGCCCCTCCTCCTGGCTCTGATTGGTTGTTTTTGAACTGGATAGGTGCATTTCTTCAGATGACAATAATAGCTCAGGAAGGAGGTGGAGAGGATTGATCTTTTCACAGATTATCCGTCTCAACTTACCGTCAAGTCAAGAGTAAAAAAAAGAAACGCATTCTTTATAATAATTACATACAGCAGGCCTATTCATTTTTTGATTATCTGAAATGTAAATGTGGCAAAAAGTGAAAACCGGTATTATAGATGGTAGTGGGGGAGGGGTAAATACTTGTTCACAGCTCTGTAAAAGAAGAAAGCCGCCTCAGGACAGAAAGGATACCAGAAACCTGGGCCGCTGAAATCAGTACATTTCCCAGGCTCGTTCTTATCCTGCTTTGAGCCTTCCTAACTTCATCGCCTCGCATGCTTTTCGAAGAACTAAATAAACTCTTTCCAGCTAGCCAAACAGAAAAGATGGATTCTCTAACAGAAAAGCATCATGACCTATACTAAGAGAAAAAACAAACAAAACAAAACTGCTGTAGAGACTAATGAAACTTTTATTTTTTTCCCACCCTGTACCTATCAGGTCTTAATGCTAATCTACCTCTCCTTGTTACATCAGCTTTTCCCCTCTCAACACTTCTCTTACTTTTGCTGAAGCAGCTTTGATCCTCCGAGGACCCCGGTGATCTCCGCCACGTTGGTTAAGTGCTTAAGCTGGATTAGGAAAAATGGATGAGCGATGGTGGGACATGGCCCTCATCCACGCTCCCTGGAATAACGCGCCCTGTAGGGAAAAGGCAACACCCGGCCGCGCGGACTGACAGCTAACAGCACAGCGCGCTAATGCCAAAGATTAATCTCGTCTACAATCTGGTTAAATGTGTTTCCTCCTTTTCCTCCCCTCCATTTGTTTTGTGTTTTTTTTTCCCCTCCTCCATCATGTTGTCCTAAAATACATGACTGTATTTCTTGAGTTTGTGCTACTTCATTTGCAACCTCGCCCTCCCGAGAGCCTTCCTGTAGAGGATTAAAAACAGCTCTAATGTGATTCATGAGATATATCGAACTCATCCCCTGCTGGTTGGAGAATAACACCGTGCTTCCCGAGAGAGTCTTAGAGAGAGAGAGAGAGAGAGAAAAACTACATTATTTAATGGAGTTCTTGTTTCTGTGTTGCTGAGGTGCTGGCCGGGCTGCAGCTGCCTAAATGAGGACTGTCGTTTGGTCCCTGTTGGGGACGTCTTCTCTGTGGCGGCGCGCGTGTTGGTGGCTGCTGCTGTACCCACTTGGGAGAAAGGACCGCCGCATTCCTCTGAGCAAATCTAACACAAATCAAAGAACCTCTCAAAGTTAAACAAATCGCCCCCGAGGGGATTGTTGTCCTTTCACATTTGGCTTCGACTCTAAGAACACAGAAATATGAGGAGACCGCCTGAGCGGCAGAGCAGCGCGCAGCAAAGTGAAAAAAGTTGTTGGGCAATAACTGAACACCCTTGATGTGAAGTTTTCTTTTTCCTTTCTGCTATAAACAACAACGTTGTTGTTGTTATGTAAAGTCAACTTTTTTGAGCTATGACGTTATTCCCTCTTCAGAAACATACGTGAAATGTTTGAGAAATCTTTCAGTCTCCAGTGGCAACCACTCAACTGTGCAAAACGGCCCCACTCAGCTCCTTCAGACTAGCCGGCAGCAATTAGCAAACACCTGGTGGAACTGGGCGTCAGCTGAACTCCTTATACAACAAACTACTTCTCAGTGCAACGTTGGTAAAAACGTTATTAAAGGAGGAGCGATGTTATGATGACTTCCTGAAGGCGGAGTTTCAGGAAGAGCAGGAGTTTCTTAAAGAGACAGTGACCCAATTTCAAGGCGTTAAACTGCAAAGTCATATTCGAAAGTCATATTTGATATATATGGCATATATAGCAGGGTTTGTTGTCATAGCTACACGATGAAACTGAACAACATGCAACAATATCCTTCACCAGTCAACACCAGTTCTTTCAAGCTCTGGTGTTAACTGCAAATAGACTCCAGATAGGAATTAAATATATTGCTGCCTTAAGTAGCCTGAATGCATCATAGCATTTAATTTGCCATTATTCATTGGAGTCCAAGCTGTTTTGATTCTGTGAATGCATACAGTGATGCTGCATCAACTATTAATTTGGATGGCATTAATATGCACACATATAATTACATACAACTCAACTTTAAACGTACTTCAGGATAAAGTCTGCTGCTAGTGTGCAACGCATTTCATATTTTGAGTTCAAGGAAGCACCAAGAAAAGGGAAAACTAAGAAAAGAAATCGCAAGTTTTATGGATTTGTTTGTTTTTTTGTAAAAGTTGCTTAGAAACCCAAAAAACTTGCACACCGAGGCCACAAGTAGCAACCATCTGCTTCGCTCGTATGAGTCGTAAAATGTGCCACCGGTGGGTTTTTACGGTTTGCGGCATCATGTAGGTGGAGAGTGAGCCACCAAACTGAAACGGAAAAATTAAAATAAAATAACATCGAAGCAAAAAATAAAATAAAAAATGCTAATTGCCAACCGTCAGGTAAAATGTGGGCAGGATGAAGTAACAGATGTTTCGTGTGCAGCAGATGTTGGCTCACATAAAAAAACAAAAAAATAAAAACAAACAACACACACCTAAAAACTCAAACACTATCAGTTGTAGAATTTTAATGCACCGCGCCGTCTGTAGCGTATCTTTTTCTATCTTCTTTTTTCAGAGGAAAGTACACAGCAATCAGCCACGCCACATCCATCGAGTAGAAATTACAGGATCAATACCACTTTCACTTTAGCCTTAAACAACTGAAATGAAGCCTGGAGCTCATGCCGTAATAAATCATATGCCACAGTGAATCAATGAAATTGCTAGATCCACATGCTCCGAGTGATCATTAGACTGAATGAGGATACTTATGTCTAACAGCACCTTAGTTAATAGCTCCAGAAGCCCTCAGAGCACAGTTGTTTCAGACAAAAGGTTTTTTGTTTCTTTTTTTTCTAAGGTACAGCGGTGAAGCTGCAATGAAGACATTATTCAGACGTTTCTTTTTCAGACGGGGCAGAGCTCTTCCTCTGATGAGGAGATAAACGGTAGAGATTTATATGAGGCTAATGGATGCCAGACTGTAAGTGTGACCACTTAATGCGTGGCTCGTGTTGAATGCATTATTAAAAATTACAAGTAAATGTGGCGTGCATTAATGGCACATTTTAAATCTGATGTACAGCTCTGGTCTGAGCTCCACGTACAAATTATAAGTCGATTTAATATTTATTATACTTTTTTTTTTTTGTTATCCACTCTTGTTGAATATTATACACACAGGCTCAAGTATAAAGTTGCACCCCTACTTCTTACTGACTCGACTTTGAAATTGGTTCACTTCATGTTCATGGACGTCAGCTCTGGTTACCAAACGCCAGTCTGTTTGTGTTCTCTGAAACAACTTCTCTAGACATGGTGAACTATTTGATTTTGTAGATCATAAAATCTTAGTAAACTGGCTCTGAGCAAGTTTAAAAATGATTTATGCGACAGAACTCATTAACCTATTGCAGAAAACCCGAGGGATGTACTTTGGCCCTCAGTGTATTTATAAATCAGCTGGGAAAGTGCCTTTAACTCTAAATGTGCATTCACACCAGCCTTGTTTAGTCCTCTTTAATCAAGCTCTAGTTCGTTTGCTTAAAAAGTCCAGTTCATTCTGAGGAGGTGCGAATGCGCTGACCAAAAAACAAAAACCTACTTCTCAGTTGGGACTTTGGTCACCAATCAAACCAAGTTTAACTGGACTATCACCCGAATTTACATTTACATGCCGATGACAAGAGTTATTTGAATAATGACACCTTCCTTAAGTAAAAGTTGGAGGAGATTTACTGAAGCAATCTCCGCTGAAAGTGAAACTGGTTGTAGTTTAACGAAAAAGTTTTGACTTTAACTCATCGTGTTGAGAGATGATGCTTCTACTGTCACACTGCATGGTATCATGTTGGCTTATTTGATTTTTTTCATTTGTTCAGCTGCAAAGCAACAATGTAGTAGCAGACGGTGGACACCGCACTCTTTGGACTTGGCTTTGTTGAATAAGACATTGTAGAATGACTTTGTGGTCCAAACCTCATTGACAATGTTGGGATCACATGAGTACTTGAATTTTTTTGTTGTTGTTGTTGTTTTTTTGCAGTTGTATTCCCATTTGTCACAGAGCCTCAGAGTTTTTTCATTATCAGTTGACTCCACACTTCCTTGTTCTCTTGAAGAAACGTCTTAATAAAAAAAATTACTTTTTTGATTCTGGGTTTTAGTAGAATACCTAGTCAATTTTTATACAACTAATCAGATACAATTGTCCCATCAAAAACAGGGTTTTTACGAAAGATATCTTTTTTTTTTTTAAATAAACATAAGTTTAAACCTTTCAAACATACTCAGACTTCCCAAACTAGCCAATTCTTAAAATTGTACATTCATCCATTCTTTTATTCTACCGTCAAATTTTCTCTCTTTTGAAAGAACAGCCTATCTTTTCTTGAGTATTTCCAGTTGTCCCATAACCTCAAACTCACCATCCTCCTCGCTGCCCTCCAGTGTGCAGATGACCCTGTGTGCTCCCTCCAAGGACCAGACCCCTTCATCTACACTTACACTCGATTCAAATAAACTTTATCTGATTTCCGTTCTCCTGGTGTTGTTCTGCATGTGGATTAAGAAACTGGAATCCACCATGACAGCTACAGTGTTAACCATCCAGGCTAGGGTTATGAGGTTTTGTGCTAAAACTGTTTTAAAAGAGTTTGTTGGAAATTAGACACAAACAGCTTTACATTGAGGTGATTCATCCGGACATGCATATCATGTAGCTATTTGAACCGACGTGTATCGGCACCGTCAGCTGATAAAAGAAAGAAGGAATGCACCAATCCTGGGAATGAGTCCTTGTGCTTACCCCTGTGCTGAGATTGATTTACCTCTGTGTCCCGGGTCTGTGGTTATCGTGGGCCTCTCAGACAGGCCCGCTACGACAGCTCAGGGAACGTGGGGTGGAGGTGGCAGGAAGCGCATGATGGAGAAGTGCTTCTTATCACCGATCGAGAGCTCAATCATTGTTGTACTGAGGGAAGAAAGGGATAAAGAACAGAGAAAAAGAGAGTTAATTTGCCTTTTCTGTCTTAGAGAAACAGGCGTGCTCACCAGAAAACATCTCAGGAGGAGTTTTCATTGCCTTAGTGTTTTATAACTAAAAACTTTGTTACAACACAAAATCTTATCAAAGATATTTGGTGTGTTTTCTAGTGCAAATATCTTAGTACGCTAGAAATAAGACAAAAACTAACATAAAACCTCTTCAGCAAGACATGATAGGAGTTTGATTAAAGCCAATAATTCCTTAGTATTACAACAAATTTATTTCTCATGCACGATAATATGACAAAGAAGGGAAAACTGTTGGTCCGTGGTCTCGGTCTCTTGAGGGTGTCTTTCGAGTGGTCTAAGTTCCAGGTGAGGGATCAACTGAATGTGTGCTGGGTTGATGATGTGGAGGCTGCGGTGGAGGGCGGATAGGCAAGTTTGGGCGTGGAGGACAACAGAGGAGCGATCCGACTGCCAGCTGGAAAATCAAGGAAAGGTTTGTGGTTCAACCTGCTGAGATGACGAAGGGACCAGTGGGTATCTGTCCATGGCGTCACGAGGAAAAGAGAACCCAAAAGCCAGGTCTGGGTTTCACAGGGGAGCATCAAAGGCGTCACGAGGAATCACCTGAGAGAGATGGAGGCAACAAGAGACAATTACTAGAGGATCTGCAAGGAGAAACCACTGAGCGCTAACTCAGGGGGGCTAGAGTACCATTACTGGTAAACACCAGTCTGCTCCTCTTAAGCTCCAGGCTGATTGGATGATGACTCACAGGTGCGCTGACTGAGTCAGATGGCACACCCTCCAAGGTGTGCAGCCTCTAGGACACCATCTGGTTGATGAAGGGAAAACCAGCAAGCAAACAGAAAAAAGCCACAAAGAAACCAAAAAAAAACCCCCGGATCCCAACAGTAGCGGACATTTGGAAAATTATTTTCCAAAAGTAATGCTGTCTACAATAGTATAATGTTTGCGGAGACTCCAAGTTGAAATAATAGAGTGGTTGTTGTAAGCTGCGTTTCCACTGACCTTAACATTGTGGAAATTGGAATCAGGAAAATAAATTGTCTTAATGGAAACACACCGATTTCAGAGAAACTATGTTTTCCCTAAAATCTTTTGCCACTTAGATTAGCTGGTTTTTCAGATGTCAAAATAGATGTAATTCACAAAATTGCAATGGAAACACTTTTTTTTGCATCACACAAATCATGTGGTCAACAACCAGATGTTGCTAGCGGTGAAAAAGACAAAGAAGACAGGAAGTGCTAGGAGGATGTTGGCGCAGCGGGTTTTTTGTATTGCATGAACAAATTCATTTTAACCGTGTTACTTATTCAACGGAGACGCTGCAATTACGAAATTGTGTTTCTTTGACATCAGCGGAATATCAACAACGTTTTGTGCACATTTGTAATGGAAACGCAGCCACTGCTTTTTAGAAGGAGAGAACAAATAGTGATTTCCCAAGAAATCACAGCAGTTTTTCTAAACCTTGTGGTTCTGGATGCGGCAAAAACTGCTAGATTTACAGTCTTTGCATTTTTGTAAAAAACTTATTTCTTAACAACAATCAAAATGTTTTAACTTGATCTGTTGTGTTTTTCTACTTGAAAATTGCGTAATTGTTGTGTGCCTCTTGCAAAACTGTTACAGGCCCTGCTAAATCATTTCTTGAATGAGAGGTTTTTTTTTTAACAGTGCGAGTTTCTCAGTCTTCACAATGGCATTTACAGAGAAAGAAGGACTGTATTGGTTGCTACGTCTTCCTTCTGTGTCATGGATCTTGTCCAGCATAACGTTCTCAGATATCCACAGACAGGGTACAGAAACACTACAAATTCAACTTTCACGACAAGTTTCACAATCGGTTAACTGGAACCACAAATATCAACAAGTCACATAAAAACAGAGATTCAACACGCTAAGGTTATCAATCTCGGCATAAAAGTTTATTTAGGTTTCACTACTGCATCTCCGTGAATCTTTAGAAACTCGCAAATGAGATGGAAATAAATTGTGCGTTTTAGGCGATGGAAGGCATAATAGCAGCTTTCTGAGTTAAAAGGTTGGACCCCTGTTCTGAACTGCTGCTGATCTCCAGTGCAGCAGTTCAGAGGTCTGCTCTGTTCTGTTCTTACAATAAGCCAAAAAAAAAAAAAAAAAAAAAAAGGTCCCACCACCCTAACTCTGAGCTCATCAAAAAAGAGAGTTTTAAGCCTTGTCCTAAAACTAAACAAAGTGTCTCCCTCATGGACTAAAACTGGGAGCTGAACTGTTTTCTAAACATTTTCTATATCTTCATTGTACTGAATTGTCTTCCCAAACTCTTTTCTTTTTCCTTTTAATCATAATCTTCATGCCACAAATGCATTTTACGGTATTGTCCGTTGCCATATATACATGAAACAGACAACACAACACAAAAGAAAAAGTGAAAGGTTAAACAGACTGTGGTCTCTTTCACTGTAAGCAATGGTGGGATTAAATCAACAAAACTAACTTTATTTGGCTCATTTATAGGGTTTTAGCAGTCAGAGTTAATTAAGCCAGTTGTTTATTTTTGGAACTATATTTAGACTTGCTTCGTTCCCTGGATACAGTGTGGCCAGAAAAGCAGGAAAAAAAGAAAAAGATGTTTTTCAGCCTTGAAATTATCATCTTTTTTTTTGTTCACTGCAAGAAGAAGAGGAAGAAGAAGTATCTCCTGTTATTATTTGTCTAATTTTATTTTAATTTTATTTTTTATTTTTACTTGCGTCACACACTTATCTAAATTTACCAAACATGAGGGAATATGGGCTAAAGTTTGAGCCATTTTATGCGTTGCTGCATCCCTTAGCTTATTACAGCTCATACACACCATGTGTGTGTGCTTGTGATGGTGTTGCTCGGACAGGTCACCCGTCCTGAAGTCTGTCATTCAGGGACAGAGATGAGATCTCAGCAGGAAGGGGAGCGAGGGGGGTAATTAGACCCTGTCCTTGTGTTTGGTTACAGTCTTGTTCCCACATAAAGCCCACCTAGAGGGAGGCTTTCTCTGGTCTTCTATGTCTGCCTGATGATCTGAGCTAAATCCCTGAAAGCGGCGTTCCTTCGTTTTTCCGCTCCCTGAACTCCACGCAGCTAAAATAGACTTAACATATTACAGGTTTGCAGCTGTTCACGTTCCAGACCTGCCAGCTGACATGAACAAGTCTCTCATGTGTTTTTTATCTGTTGTATGAATAAATATTATTTTATCAATCAAATCACAGCTCTTTTTTTTTTTTTTTTTTTTTTTATCTATCCGCTCACTGCTAAATCACTTTAGTCAGTCCCTCCAGTGAAAATTTTCCACAAGAACGGTCAAAAACTAGCTGCGTTTCCATTACAACTGGAAAACAGCAAAACTTTGTCCAAAAAAAATTTCGGAATCACGGTGTTTCCATTAAACAAGAAACGCAATTAAACTCACGGGTGAATAAGTTCGTCCATAAGTCAACAGACGTTTGCAGTTTAAAGGTCTCAAACATAAAAAGGTGTGTTCACATTCAAGATTCAATTAGTAATCAGCATTGACATTAGCAGTGTAAATTAAAGCCGATGGCAAATGCCACCGGATAAAGAAGGTGTTTGGTTCTAAATTCGAACAGGACATTTTGAAATGACTTAACAAAAAGCAGTTAAACAAGGTGTTTCTGATCACTGCTGTGATTTAACATTGCTAATCTGGTTTAGTAATCTGCAGTTGTTGGGTTTAGTTTTATAGCTTCAAGACACTACAGGAACACATAAAGGCCAAGAAGGTTTCATCTGTCAACTGCTTCTTTTCCAAATGAACAGGAATGCCAGTTAGTGTAAATAAAGAAAAAGTTGAGGGCTTCTGAGTTATTATGAAATTGATCTGTGTTATCATAAAAGTCAATAAGCTATTTATCAGTAACTCCCAAAGACCTTTAGCAAACCCAACTTCTAACTTTAATTTAATATCCTTGCCAATCAATATGCAATTCCCACTTAAATATCACATTGACTTGTTGCATAAGCAAACCATTATATACCAACTAAATATTTATCCTTAGTATTTTGAACATAAGATTTTATTGAATTTATTCCAGCGTTCAACTTATTCCAGTTTTTACTCTTCTGGGAAGTCCATGATGGAAATGAGATAACCAAAAAAAAAAAAAAAAAAAAAAAAATCAATACTTGATTATTAAATGTAGATTTCTTATCTCTGTTTTGACTACCACACCATGATCTTGTTATCTTTAGAGTTGTAACCTTGAGAAGGTCACATGGGATTTACAGAGGATTGCCGCGAGCAACACTCTCCAGTACCAATGTGGAAAATGTGAGCGGAAAGAAGGGACGACTGTCTCTTAACGAATCC
Organism: Girardinus metallicus; assembly: GCA_903067095.1. Lineage (NCBI taxonomy): Eukaryota > Metazoa > Chordata > Actinopteri > Cyprinodontiformes > Poeciliidae > Girardinus > Girardinus metallicus. Next base: position 2,283 of record CAEGAE010052846.1, on the reverse strand, counting down.
ATGAAATTTGGGACAAAGAAAAGCATAAAAATGTTTTTTTTTTTTTTTTTTACATACATAATTAAATGAAGGAAAGGTAGACATACGGCACAAAGACACAAGAAAGTAGAGAAAGAAGGAATAAATACCGGAAGGAAAGACAAAAAGATGAACAAAAGGAAGGAGTGTAAACATTTAGGCTTCTGTTCCAAGTCTACTCTTCATCCCCAGAGTCAGAACCAAACATGACGAAGAAACATTCAGTCTTTACACACCACACATCTGGAACAAACTTCTAGAAAACCGGAAAAATGCCAAAAACCTGAGTTTGTTTAAATCAAAGCTGAAACCCAGCTGTTTACGGTTGCCTTGACGATGAAACCCCTGACATAATGGCATGTCAGGGGTTTTGTGTCAGGCACAGAAAAACAAAAAAACAAAAGTATAAAGAGTTACCATGGTACTTAGTTGTGCATATAGCATTACTGCATGATTTGTTGGGAGAGATTTGATAAACAAATCTTGACAAAACATGTTGTTGAGGCCTAGACCCCGGAGTTGATCTGAGTTGGTTTGCAAAGAGGGAAAACCACTTTCCAGTATAATCATTTGATGTTATTGTTACCAAATTGAATAGGAAAACTGACTTTTTACACAACCAGTAGTCGTTTTCTATGGAATAGACACATGACCTGCTGTTTTTGACATGCTAACCATGCTAACCGCTAATATGATCTTCTAAGGGCAGGTTTAAAGACTGATTCCAACTTATTTGGGGTTTGTTTTACAAAAAGACAGCAACCTATTACGACCGCAGATTAACATTTCTCTGCCCCTAATGTTAACAAAAATATTGAACCGGTAGTGACAGGAAAACTAGGAAAGATTTGGAATCTGCAAAAATTAGTCAAAGTTTGACGGAAAGTATTTTTTTTTAAATCTCACAAGAGCAGTTATATTTGCTGAAATGGAAGCATTCGAGTAGATTTCAATCTCACAAACATGTCAAGTCTCCCACATTTTACTCCTCTATCCTGCCGTGCTAACGTATTAGCATTAGTTAGCATTTTGGCGTAAATTTAAATGTTACAACATAATTCTGTCACTCCCACACCCACTCCTGATGGATTTTATCCAACATGTATGTAGCCATGTTGGTGTCCATGTGTTAGCTACATGCTAGCATGTAGCCATGAGCATAAATATTTCTTCTTGTTTTCCAGACTTGGTTTACCATGTTTTCTGTCTGCTTGAGGTTTATTTCCTGTTTGATTTGACAAAATGCAACATTTACCTTGACTTCTAAATGTGATATATATTCAGACTTGGTTTTAAGTTGGACTGTCATTGCTCCCACCCTAACCCCGGCTAAACCGGCTCCACTCGACTGCATCAGTATTCCTCACCACATAACATTAAGAATGCAATTACAGTGGCACAAAAGAGGAGCCGGTGATGCGCTTTCCTCTACATAGCTTTATGATAATTAAGCGACAGAAGGTCAAAGGCACTGTGTGTTAAACTAATCATGGGACAACACTGTATGCATTTTTAATGGCCAGATAAAAAGGTGAAAGTTTGAAACCTAAAAAGAAATAGATAAATAATTCTTGTATTGAATCAATGGAATCTTGCCGGGGAGGGATTTCAAATATTTTTGCAACTCTTTGGGCTCGTGTCTGCTTGCCAAAGATACCGGGAAGTTCACGAACGGGCCGGACTGTGTGCGTCGCTGTGATGTCCGGGTCAAAAGAGGCCATTTTCAACCGCGACGCACAGGTAGAGGCAAAAAATAGATGAACCGCGCGCTTGTCTACAATTAAACAAGCAGTAGTTATTTCTGAATGACGCCACAGACTGCTTCCCAAAAAGACGTTATTTGTTGTAACGTGTTATTTGTTGTTACTTTTTCTAAAGAATTGACACGTGACCATACAAAACAGACATTTAAGTGTTTTTTTTTTCTTTTTTTTTAAATCATCACTAATTGGTGCTCATATACACTTCTGAACAAATGTAATCATGGCATACATGAAGAAAAAAAAGTCCAAAATTAGAAAATCTGTCTGATAGGAACTGATAAAGATTTGCAAGAACAACATTTGGAGAATAATAACTTAAATTAGTTTGTATGAATTCAATTAACTGAAGGTAAAAATGAGTCAAAGTGTAACATTGTTACATGCAATCATTCCAAAACACGAGTTTCTGAAGGATTTCTTCTAGAACATGCGCAAACGTGATCTTTAACTTTCCATTAATGAATAATATATATACACATACATGTTTATATATATATATATA